>JAMYWD010001655.1:0-55029 GCA_028583415.1 Protea cynaroides
TGTATCCACTTCAGCTCTAGCTTCCATTGCTGCCACGCTCCCGTACGCAGACGCATTCATATAATCCTCAACTGTATAATCTGCATCATCAACTAAAAATATTCGATGTTGAGGGGTGAGCACACATCACGGCTCAGTGAGTAGCCAAAACAATGCAACAATACATATGCATGCAATCAATTTATATCTTTGGTCCGGTTTAAAGTTTGTAGTATGCAATAGAAAGGTTTAGGTAGCCAAAGGTCGCGTTTATTGACCCCGCCTCTATACACAAGTGTGTGACGTCACCCGAAGATCACGTTTATCGTCGACTCACATGCACCCAACCATGAACAGTATATAACAAAGGTTAACGTTTATTGCTATATATTGCCATACCAACACGTAAGCCCCTGTTGGCGAGGGCTGCAAACTGGGCTCGCAACTAACCAATCCTAATGCCAAAAGTGTATCCAAGCCTCACCCCAGCATCCCTCAGAATGTCCATAGAGATAGAGCTAAGGCCCCCCGGTAGAGTCAGAGACTACAAGGACCGAGACCACCTCCCCTGATACTCCATGACATAATAGTTCTGCTAAAGTAATGGCGATACGACGATGCTAATGCACAAGACTTGAGTTAGAGATAGAGCTAAAGTGCTGAGACCCGCCAAAGGTTAACGTTTATTGACGTTCTCATCACACCTCCCCTGATACTCACTCGCATCAAGTACACCAACCACACACATACAATCACATGCCTATTCCTATCATCATCATGTTATAAACAATAAAGTAAATATGCATGAACAAGTAATAGAAATATTGGATGACATATTGTATGCACATTACAAACATATTCGCATAGAATCAAGCATGGCATTGGACTCAAGGAAAAGAAAACAGTTTGTTATTAACCAATTAGTTTAGAGTTCTGTTTCCTCACCTTAGCTTGATAATAGATACTTTTCCAAACTTTAGAATCACCTTTATATTATTATTATATTACTAGAAGACCTAACAAAGTTGATAGAATTTAATTAGAATTAATTTTGAATTTAAAAACCATTCTGTTAACTGAGGGTCGGAGGTAGAGTCGGAGTCAAGATCGACCCTCGGTGCGACCCTCCCTTAACTTTGAACTTCCCGAACACTGAGGGTCGATGGTCAGAATCACCTAGGGTCGGATGGTCATCGACCCTCGGTGCACTTTGGTCCAATTCCCTCTTTTTAATTCATTCTTCGTGCTTGGGATCCTATGTCTTGCTCCTACTTTCCATTTTACATTCATTCCATGGTCTGAAACCATGTATAACCCACCTAGATAGCTTTCATGCATTCTCCTATGATTTTCCATGAAAACCTAACCATAGATTGATGGTTTGGGTTTCTCCGAGATCACACTCTCAACAATAACTAACCTAAGGTCTGTAGAAACTGATGGAATTAGTATCCATACCTGAAAAGAATAATCTTTCTCTGCAACTCTTCTCTTTTGGCTTAATTCTCTTCCTTGTTTCTCTTCTTCTTCTTTTCCTTCTCTTCTCTTTCTCTCAATTCAATTAGGGTTGTGAAAGGAGTGAAAGTGGCTTAGGGACGTCCTTTAAATAGAGTAGGAACATCCTAAAATAAGTCCCTTTGAGATTAGGAAAGAATCCCAATCGAAAATTAGGAAATTTCCTAATTTTATTTCCTACGGTAACCGAGGATCGATGGGAGGGTCGATGATCCCGTCGACCCTAGGGTTCTAAGCTGTCCGACCTCCCTTCAAAACTGAGGGTCTGACTTTCTGCTTTGGGAGGTCCGACCCTGCTTAGCTGGGTATGCGACCCTCCCTTCAAATTAAGTGTTTTTGGGTCGATTTGATACCTGGGATCTCGATCTCCTTCACGCCCTTGGTCCATTTGACTCGACCATGACGGATAAACCTGGTTCAAGGTGGTAAGACCGGGTTAGATTGACACGGGTCTTACACTATCTCTACTCAAGTCTTGTCCACTAACATCGTCATATCGCCATTACCTTAGCAGAACTATTACGTCGTAGGGCATCAGGGGAGGTGGTCTCGGGCCGTATAGTCTTTGACTTTGTCGGGGGCCTTAGCTCTATCTCTATGGATGTATCGAGGGATGCTGGGGTGAGGCCTTGGATACACTGTTTGACATTAGGATTGGTTAGTTGCGAGCGCAGTTTGCAAGCCCTCGCCAATAGGGGCTTACGTGTTGGTAAGGGTAGGGCATCATAGGAAGTGTCATGCGGTGTTTGATCCGGGCACTTTAGCTCTATCTCTATTCCATGATGGGTGCATGTGGGACGATAATGGTGTTTGATCCATTGGGCAGCTTCACACACTCGTGTATAGAGGTGCGGCGGCCACCTATCCTTTCTATTGCACATTGTAAACTTATGAACCAGACCAAAGATATGAATTGCATGCATGCATATATTTGTTGCATTGTTTTGTTTGCTCAGTGAGCCATGATGTGTGCTCACCCTTTCGACGTCGAATAGTTTTAGTAGATGATGCAGGTCTTACAGTAGAAGATTATATAAATGCTCCAATGTACGGGCATGTTATTGCGATGGACACGGAAGCTGTGGTGGAGTCGCATGATTCGTCGTGCGAGTGTAACTCATGTATTTTCGATTAGATTTATTTGTTGGATTATCGGATCATGTAATTGATAAATTTTTTTTATTTTATGTCTTAGTCATTTAGAGATAATTGGATAATTTATTTATGTTATCACTGTTAAATTCTCAGTTCATTAATATTAAAGACTTCCGTTATTGTTTATTTATTATGATTATGGTTGTGGATGTATCTGGTTTAAGCAAAGGGACACGGCCTATTCGAGATCCTGGTTGAACCGTTGGATCATAGACGGTTCATCACACCATTCTGGTTTGTTTAGAATTGGGATGTGATAACTTGGTATCTGAGCTCTCGGGCTCTGTCTATTAAACTTGAATACTTCCACTAGAGTCTATGAACTGAGTTAGGATAAACTTAAAAGCTTTAATACATACACACCATAAGCACCTGTATTGGTTGAGACAGAACTTAAACAAGAAAATAATGTACATATAAAAGGTGGAATCATATGTATGCACAGGTAGAAAAAGAAAATCTAAATGTATCCTGATAAACAAATAATATAGGGTATGATCTATAAGTAGGATAGTTGCTTGAGTATACAAAGGATATAGTATAGTAACAAGAAGGAAGCATCTACAAAGCAGAAAAATTAAAATACCGAGTGGGTACTCACAAGATATGAAACTCGATGTATGACAGAAGAAGAAGAAAAATGGCTAGTAACGCCTAAATCCCTGTAGAGGTAAAGGGAAAGATCTTGGGCTAAATCCATCAAAGATAGGAGAACAATGGTCATACACCAAAAATGAGAGTAACTATAAAAGAAGATAAAGCTATACTCCTGGGTGACGTGGAGACTCAAAGTGAGATCCACCACAAGCTGATCCATTGTCCGCTGAGCATTAAAAGAGGCCACAACTTAACCCCACCACTATCTAGGTCAAGAACGGGTAGTGAAAATTCATCTGAGCAGATGATAAATAATGATAATCAGATTGGAGCAAATCAAAGAAGGTGAACAACCAGGTCACTCCAGCCAATCTACCTGGACTACTAAATGCCTTGGCTACGATTGTAATAAACTTGGCCTGACAAAATGCAAGAGCAACAACAGATGAGACCGATTATGTAAGTTGCCATAGAAATCATTATCTAAGTTGCCATAGAAATCATTATCTAAGTTGCCAATGCTACATCAACACCTCCGGGTCAAACCAAATACGGTACCGATTGGTAGCAACACTGTACCCCCAGCACCTGTTAGCTATAACACAGTACCTACCATACAGCAAGTCCCAGTAACGCACACCCCAGTGCAAAAGCTTGGTGCACAACAAGAAGTGTATCAAGGTGGTTATCTTTATCAGCCACCGATGTATGGGATAGCTGCATCATGGCAGAATGATCCAACAAGGGTTGAGGAATATTTTCTGAAGATGAAACCTCAAACATTTTCAGCAAAGGATCAAATCTATTGTGGCCATATAACTAGATATGTTTATATAGGATGCGGTGCATTATTGACTTACTCTTATGATTATAGAGGATGCACATACCTAATTTTAAATTCTCTTGTCATGACAGGATACCTTCTCAATTCAACCTGTTAATTGGAGTTATAGATATTGTTTCTTTAGTATTAGTCCTGATTATACCAATCTGAGCCACTCTCATGATCAACAACATGAACAGAGATATGAACTGAATGAACAGTTAAATGTTTAATCATGTTAAGCGTACATCTTTTCGATTTATACCTGATTTATTGATGTACCAAAAGTTTCTCCAGATTTACTCTTGTAGTGCCTCGACCAATGGCATTATATACTCGATAGAACCTATAACCATGAGGTTAAGAGCTGTAGAACCTCTATTTCCATGTATTCAGACCACTGTGCAACTTAATGACTTTTGGATGATGGTTGGATTACCATAGATTTACTCCTGATCTTTTAAACCTAGGTTCACTAGATAAAACAAGTGTCCTTTATCATACTAAATTCGAAAGAAGGAAATGAATTACTTTTGAATAAATATTCTGATTCTTATATTCCTTGACATCCATTGATAAGATGTTTAGTTAATAAGGGAATTATTGAAAGGAAGATGATGAATTCAGAATAATCTATATAGCTAAGAAACCTCAGATGAGGCTAAGGAGAATTTGTTCTGAGATTACTGGATGGATGGATAGGAGTCATGGTCTGTAAAAAGAGTGCATGAGTAAGAAGTAAGAACTACCAAGAGTAGCCAATAAAGGAGTAGATAAAGCTTTACAGAATTAAAGATGGCTATATCAGTATGAATTTTGTCAAGGTAGAAGATTTTTAAAAATATAAAGTCAAAAATCGTGGCATTGATAGTACTCAGTTTAATACAATGATAATTAAGTTATTCCCAATGTCGAGTAAAAGGATTGAGTCAAGACCAACAGAGTTTGGCAGAAATAATGAAATTTTAAGTATATACCCTAATGTTTATATGTGGACATGTTGGATATGTAATGAGTAAACAATCAAAAGATGCTTTTTGAAGTATACGATAGAGAAAACATGATAAAGCAGAAGTGATAAAAGAGATGTAAGCTAATGAGTATAATATGAGATTTTTGATGATAGTCTTTGAAAAATCATAACAGATTAAGGAGCTAGATGTGCTCTTAAGACTTTTAAACCAGATTTTGCTAGTTTAAGCCCTTTTAGACTAAATGTTGCATTAGATGAGTGTTATGAGAAATATCTGAATTGTATGGATGGATAGAATTTGGATGCAACCTAATTCAACTTGAGATGGTAGATTTTGACGTCATCTTGGGAATAAAGTGGTTGTCTCAAGACTCTACAAAGCTGTTATGTGCATAGAAGAGGTTATCATTTAAGAACAAAGATGGCACATAATTTAATTTTATTGGAAGCATATTGCTTAGAAAGCTCATCCTCTCTGCACGAAAGGCGAAGAGATGCCTTGAAGAGAAAGGAGTTGGATATATGGTATTTGTGATATACGTTACCAAAGAAGCACCACAGATGGAAGATATTGACGTGACATAAATTTCCTGATGTGTTTCCAGGAGACTTACCTGGGTTACCATCTGATCGTGCGATCGAGTTCATCATCGACTTGTTACCAAGGACGATACCTGTTTCAAAGGCACCTATAGAGTAGCTCCTATGGAGTTGAAGGGATTGAGACTCAACTACGGGAGTTATTAGACAAGGGTTCTAATCGACTAAGTATTGCATCACGGGGAGCACCAATGCAATCGTGAAGAAGAAGGACGGTAGTGTCAGATTATGTATAGACTACCGGGAACTAAACAAACTCACGATCAAGAATTGATATCTACTACCTCATATCGATGACTTGTTTAAACAGTTGCAAGGAGTAAAGGTATTTTCTAAGATTGATCTTCGGTCAAGATATCATCAGCTGAAGAATTTAGACAGTGATATTCCGAAGATAGTTTTTAAAACCAGGAATGAACATTATGAGTTCCTAGGTATATCATCGGGATTAACCAGTGCTCCAGCATATTTTATGGAGCTTATGAACCGGGTGTTTCATGATATGTTGGATACATCGGTCATAGTTTCATAGACTATATATTGGTTTATTCCAAAGACGAAGAAAGTCCTATAACGAATTTTAGATCAGCTTTACAACTACTGAAAAGGGAGAAGCTTTATTCAAGAAGTGTGAATTTTGGTTGAATGAGGTGATTTTCTTGGGTCACATAGTATCATCAAAAGGGATTAAAGTGGACCTTATTAAGATAGAAGTGATCATATAGTGAGAAACATCTAAAGAATATTGCGAAGATCAGAAGTTTCTTGGGTTTAGCTGGTTATTACAGACGATTTGTGGAGGACCACTCTAAGATCGCAAAACCTCTTACCAAGCTAATCAGGAAGGGAGAGGAGTTTAATTGGACTGACAAGTGTGAAGAATGTTTCCAGACTCTAAAAACAAGGTTGATATCAACTCCCATCTTGATCGTTCTGACACCAGGGAAACCTTTTACCATATACATCGAAGCTTTCGGATTGGATCTAGGATGCGGGTTAATACAAGGTAAATAAGCGATTGCATATGCTTCAAGAAAACTGAAGGAGCATTAAAAGAATTACCCTACTCAAGACTTAGAATTATCGGTGATGAATTATGCAATCAAGACTTGGAGACATTATCTATACGGAGAAGAATTTTAGAACACAAGAGTTTTATTTATCTCTTCACCAGAAAGAGTTGAACATGAGACAGAGAAGATGGTTAGAACACTTGAAGGATTAAGACTACGTTATTCAGTATCATCCAGGAAAGGCTAATGTAATTGCTGATGCGCTAAGTAGAAAAGCAATGATAAAATCCCAGGGAGAAGTCAACACGACTGCGACAATGTGTGTTACAGGAAAAGTATTCAATCATGGTAATGAGCAGTTCGTGATAGATACACCGGGTGGATCAACCAACCAAGGATTTATTCATCAGTTTTCAAATATGTTTGCCACATTAAAGATTGTACCTGATCTGATAGATGAAGTAAAAGCCGTTATTAAATCAAACCCTTATCTGAGAATGGTGCAAGAAGATATCGAAAAAAATAGGACTACTCCTGAGTTCACCCTGGATGTTGAAAAGGTATTAAAATATAAAGGAAGAGTATGTGTTCCTGAAAATAAAGACTTGAATATTAGACACAGACTAATGAAGGAAGCTCACACCACCGGTTATTCGGTACATCCTGAAAGTACGAAGATGTATCATGACTTGAAGAAACTATACTGGTGGAGAGGAATGAAAGTGGATGTAGCTAAATTTGTGTCTCAGTGCCTAAATTGTCAAAGTGTAAAGGCTGAAAGACAAAGACTAACATGGCTTACTACAACCACTATCGAAACCAGTCTGGAAGTGAAACTGCATTACAATGAACTCTGTCACCGATTTACCACTGACCCCCAGATCGATTGATGTAGTTTAGGTGATTGTTGATCGCCTTAGGAAGATAGCTCATTCCATTGCTATACGACCTCGGTATGCTTTGGAGCGGCTAACTAAGCTATATGTGGATTGAATTTGCTACCAAGCTACTATGTAGATGTCACCTATGAAGCATGGTACGGTAGAAATGTTGAATTCCTTTGTTTTGGAACGAAGTCGGAGAATATGGAATTGTAAGACCTGAGTCTGTTGAAGAAACCTATCGAGTGGCAGACAAGATCAAAGAAAAGGGCCAAGATAGCTCAAGTTTGTCAGAAAAGACACCAAGACCTCGAGTTCGCCATAAGTGACAAAGTGTTCTTGAAGATATCACTTATGTATGGTTTGAAACAATTCGACAAGAAGGGAAAGTTGTATCCTATATATGTTTTGGTACCTCATAAAAATTTTGGAGAGATGTAGAAAAGTTGCATATTAACTAACGTTACCGCTGTCCATGTCTACTGTGCATGACGTATTTCACGTGTCTCAATTGATCCACTGGATTAGATAGAAGATTTAACTATTGAAGTGGTACCAACCTAGTTCACTAGTTGGAAGGTACAACATCTACAAAGCTGGGATAATTATTATATGAAGGTAACTTGGCGAAGCCAAGATGGGAAGAAGATTGCATGGGAAGAAGAAGATGCAATGCGAAAACAGTATTCCCACCTATTGACTCCGAAGTAAATTCAAATTTCGAGGACGAAATTTTTTTTAAGGGTGGTGGAGTTGTAAGACCCGCACACCATGAATCCGGTCTAACCTTACATTCTCGTGTCGTGACTGATCTTCCCATCATAATCAGCTCAAGTGAACCAATTGTATGAAGAAACTACAAGATAAGATAAGAAACGAGTCAAATTTAGTTGGTGTGGTTGACCGTTTAAGATCGTGTGGAAGTAACCAGTCAAAAACTAAAAATCAAAAAATTTTGGTCGTGTGGTAGCAGTTTTGAGGGGTGTGGTCGATACGTGTGGTCAATACATGAGACCACACGACATGTGGTCGCATATTTTTGATGTGTGGTCGACGGATTTTGTGACCCCACGTGCGATCACATGATGCTAAACTGACTCCGTGTTTAGAAAACTTTCCTAATTTGAGGGGGACTCTTTCCTAATTAAAGTGGGACTCTATATGGAGGTTTTCCTCTATATAAAGGACGTTCCTTAGCCTCTCTCACTCTTTTAGAACTCAAATTGAAACCTAAACCTAAGAGAGAAAGAGAAAGGAAGAGAAGGGGAAGAAGGAGATTTGGAGAAAAAGGTTTTGAAGAAAAAAGTTCTATCTCCCTACAGCAAGCTTAAGGTATGGACTTTACTTTGTAGGCTAGATCAGATAGGATATGTTCCTTTTATCAAGTTGATGTGTTGAATCTAATGCAACGATTTCGGTTATGGTATTTCTAAGAAAAACCATGAGAAAATAGATTAGGGATAATGATTAATGAGAAACTGTAAATAATGGCCATAGAATAATCATAGGATGAACCCAAGTGATGAGCCAAGGAATCGACTCAGGAAGAATTCGGATTGAAGTTGAAAAAGTGACCAAACATCATGTAGTCGCAGCCTGTGGTCAACCACAGGGTGACCAGAGGGTCGACCACAGCTATTTGGGAAGCTCCCAGGAAAGGTGTGGTCGCATGGTGTGGTCGCATAAAATTCGACCACAGGGTTCGACCACACAATGTGTGGTCTCATATATTGCGACCACAGGATCGACCACACATGCGACCACACGTTAACAGCAAGTATATTTTGAGACCAAACATGATTTTTGACTACTGTAACTTGGTAAACTTGAACCCAAACTTAAATACATTAATTGTTTAGGTTCCTAATAGATTCAAAGTGACTTCCAAAGCTTGGAAGAGGAACAAACATTGATCAAAGGTGAGGGAACAAGACCTAAACTAATTGGCTAATAATAAGCTGTTTTACTTATTAAGTCCAATGCCATGATTGATTCTATGCTTGTATGTTTGTAATGTGTATTTCACATGTCATCCAATATTCCTACTATTACTGCTCATGCATATTTAATTCTGTTATTTATAATATGATGATGATGATGATGTTAAGAATAGACATGTGAATGTATGTGTGTGGTTAGTGTGCTTGATGCGGGTGGAGCATCAGGGGGAGGACGTGATACTGTGGTTCATCCTGGTCACCAGACTCTAGCTCTATCTCTACTCAAGTCTTGTCCGCTAATATCGTCGTATCGCCATTACCTTAGCAGAACTATTACGTCGTAGGGCATCAGGGGAGGTGGTCTCTGGTCGTGTAGTCTCTGGCTCTGTCGGGGGGCCTTAGCTCTATCTCTATGGACGTAATGAGGGATGCTGGGGTAAGGCCTTGGATATACTGTTTGGCATTATGATTGGTTAGTTGTGAGCCCAGTTTGCAAGCCCTTGTCAATAGGGGCTTACGTGTTGGTATGGGTAGGGCATCAGGAGAAGTGTTATGCGATGTTTGATCCAGACACTTTAGCTCTATCTCTATTCCATGATGGGTGCATGTGGGACGGCAATGGTGTTTGATCCATTGGGTGGCTTCACACACTCGTGTATAGAGGTGCGACGGCCATCAATCCTTTCTATTGCACATTGCAAACTTATAAACCAGACCAAAGATATGAATTGAATGCATGCATATGTTTGTTGCACTGTTTTGTTTTCTCACTGAGCTCAAGTTGGAGAGCTGACCCTCGCGTGTAATTATTTATAGTTTCTGATGTTGCAGGTATTACGATTGAAGATTATGTCGACACACCAACATATGAACAGGTGGCGGTTATGGATGAGCAAGCTGTGGAGGACTATTATGATTCGTTAAGCGAGCGTTTAACTATGGATGCGCTTAGTGTTTAACTTTCATATTTGGATATTTGTAATATATATTAAATTATGATTTGGTTAGTTGAAGATAACTGGAATATTAATTATTTATCATGATTAGACCTCAGTTCATTATCAATAAGACTTTCGCTATTTACTTTATTATCTCTGACTAATGTGGAAGGTGTTTTGGTTTAACATGGTTGGCATAGCCTATACGAGATCCTGGTTGAACTGTTGGTTTATTGACGATTCATCACACCATTATGGTTAGTCTAGAATTGGGGTATGACACACAATGTCACATCCTCCCCCTGATGCTCCACTCGCATCAAGTACACTAACCACACATACATAATCACATGCCTATTTCTAGCATCATCATCTTCATCATGTAATAGTAGACAGAATCAAATATACATGAATAGTCATAGCAGAAATATTGGATGGCATGTTATATGCACATTACAAACAAGAAATCATAGAATCAGGCATAACATTGAACTCAATAAAAGTAAATAGTTTATTATTAACCAGTTAGTTTAGGTTCTATTCCCTTACTGCTAAAAATGTTCAATCTTCTCTAAGCTTCTTAACTCACTCGTGAACCTCTTAGAAACCTAAGAAATTTGTAAGTTCTAAATTAGGGTTCAAGCTCATCAATTTACAGTAGTCAATGGTCCATACTAGAATCAAACAGACTTCCAGAAGCTGAGTGGTCGCAGGTGTGACTGCACTTGTGGTCTCAGTTTTTGTAACCACAAGGTGTAGGGTCGATACGGATGGTCGCATGTCATGCGACCACACACATGCGACCACACCCTCCCTGGAACCTTCCCTAGGGCATGTGGTGGAACATATGTGCCTCGTGTGATCGATCATACCTGCAACCACACGAGTTTTTGGTCGACTTTTACTCTTAGCCAAATCCCTTCATAACTTGATTCCATGGCTATTATGAAGATCCTTTCTATGTTTGTTCTATGGCTTAAAATTCACACTTTTACATAATCCTTCACCTATCCGTCCTTTATGGATCTTCTTAGAGTTTTGTTCATGGTCTTAGAATTGAGATCTTACTTTGAACCAATATCTTCTCCATAATCTATTCTAAACATTCAACTAATGTAGGGAATGATTCTATACCTTAAACTTGCTGGAGAATTAGAGCTTTCTTTACAATTCCTTCTCCTAGTCTTCCTCTTCAATTCTCCTTCTCTTCTTCCTCCTCTCTTTCTCTCTCTTTCAGTTTGGGTTCTAAAAGAGTGAAAGAGACTAAGGGACGTCCTTTATATATAGAAAAACTTCCATATAAAGTCTCAATTTGATTAGGAAGGAACCACATCCTCAGATTAAGAAGGTTTCCTAATCACAGAGTCGGTTATACCATCCTGTGGTCTCACATGGGGTCGCAGAATCCATCGATCACACGTTTAAAAATTGTGACCACACGTCCCAGATTTGAGTAGTCACAATATTCTAAGATGTAGTTGACCACACGCTCCTAATTAGATGATTTTGGTTCGAATTACATACCTAGCCTTGTGATTTCTTTATGCACTTGGTCCACTTGGTCTGACTATGATAGGAAGACCTAATACAAAGTGGTAAGACCGGGTTAGTAAGGTACGAGTCTTACATCATACCTTGGTCTTGGGCCAAATGATTTTGGGTCAAATGGGCTTTGTGGGCTTGGGCCTTGATGTAATGATATAATTGTTGAACATAGATGCAATTGGGCTGCATCATTCTTCTCTTCTTTGAAAGAATTTGTCCTCGAATTCTTGTTCTACCCATCAAAAGTATTTCAATTCCACCAGGGTCAAATGGAAGATTAGTAAATTCATTAAGCATTTGATAACGAAATGTGTTATGCCCATGGTGTGTATAGGGATCACTCAATGCATTGACAAATTGAATAAGTGATAATGGTGGGATGATACAATCATTGAACTTTTGTGATACTGGTATGTGATAAAAGGAATTTGTATCCATAGTATGTGCCATGATCAGAAATCTTCTCCTCCAAAGCTCTGATACCAAATGATGTAAGCCAATTTTGACTTATGGAAATAACGGATCAGGAGAGTGTAAGATATGACCAAATGGATAAAAAAGGATTGCTGTGAAGTACAAAAATGAATTTTTTTGGAAAAATTTTCAAGTTATAAAAAACAAAAAAGATATAATTGATGGAAGTGAAGGTAGGGTGACTTTTTTCTCTTCTACGATGTAAATCAACTCCAAAGGTGGTCTACAACTCTTCTAGGAAGTAGGTGAAGAATAAAATTTTAATTCTTCTAGGATGGAATGAAACTTCTTCAAGGTTTCAAGGGATTAGGAAAGCTCCAACTCTTCAAGGTTGAACTGAAATTCTTCTAGGTTTCAAAATGAACTCTTCAAGGTTCAAAGGAGAAGATAAACTTCGATCCAAATTTCATTCATCAAATCATCTTCTTCTATTACATGAGAATAAGCCACTATTTATAAGCTTAACAAACCTTAAATAACTCAGAATAATCTCAACCATCCACTATAATCCTAAGGCTGAGATTGTACATAGAGAAAATAAAAAAATAAACATAAGTGAATTAAAAATTCCAATACATAGAAACTTGTCCCAATGTATTGATTCTTGTTCCAAGGCATTGAAACTTGTCCCAATGTGCATTGATGCAAGCTCCAAATTTTTGATGTAAGTTTCAATATCTTGATGCAAGCTCCAATGTAGAGAAGATTCTAGAATCATTAAATAGAAAATGTCACCTCACTCTCCATTAGAGACTTGAAAGATCACCAAAAAAGGACTGGTTTCAAGGTGGCTAGGGCTAGATTATTTGGTTCTTTTACAGCATGGTTCATACCTTGGTCTTGGGCAAAATGATTTTGGGTCAAACGGGATTTTTGGGCTTGGGCCTTGATATAATGATATAATTGTTGAACATGGATGCAATTGAGTTGCATCAGTATATCCACATCAACATGCGTTGTGGAATGATTATGTTCCAATTTTAATAGAACTGTTCATTTCTACTAGAAAATTTTCTTGGTTTCATTACTTGTTAAGTATGTCTATTTAACTTTTCCCTTCGAGAGGCTGGCTATGGTCATGGCATGTTTTCTATTAAGAATCAAACTCATGCTTACTTCACTTGGAACCGTAATCAAGATGGATATACTGTCAAAGCTGATACCTTATGGTTCTACAATTATTCAGTTATTGATACTAAATGTTCCTCCATCCCTCGTATGTAGCTTTCTTGTTGTGAATTCTTTTGTATAATCGAGGATTCATTTACTGGAGATATTATTGTCTTTTTTGTTCTAATTTTAATATCAATTAAACTTATTTAATTCAAAGTGGATTTGTTTGGTAGAAAAAAATAAACAAACAGCATTTTTGTATATTTAATTTTAGAGCTGATCTAATCTTGGGAAGTTAAAGGTTTTCCTCATTTGCTTAGACGAGGAAACTTGCCTAGTTTGCAAACATGTGAGGACACAGGGCAAGTTATATGAAGCTGACCCTTTGTGGATAGATAGACTCCAAAATCCCTGGTGTACATGTAAAGTTTCAATCAAAATGAAATTTGACAAGTGGCAATTTAAAGCATTCCAAACTTTGGGACTTCCGAAAAGATACCTATATTGAATTGAAAACTTTAGGACTATGGAAATGGTGCTTGATATACAAGGGATGGTAAGTGATGGAATTTGAGACTAAAATTAGATACGTGTCAAATCCAAGTCATTTTCTAATGGGAAAATGATGTTGCAACCAAGGTCAGTAAAATAGTAATAATAATTATAACCATATTTTTTTCCCCTTCTAGGATAACTTAGCTTTTTTTTCCTTAACAATGGTAAATTTTGTGATTTCACATGTCTACTAAAAAAATATGCAATTGACAATTATAGCTTTGATAATGTCATAGTGATTACTCACTTTCAAATCCAACTTGAAAATCCTTAACTACCCTTACCTTAAATAATTTTTGGGAATAAGACAATGGGCTATAAAAAAAAAAAAAAATTACAACTTCATAGTTTACATCCATGGTGACAAAAAGTTGCATCCTTTTCTGATACCCATCTATTAAAACTACCTCCTCACCCTTCCTTAGGGCACAAATTGGTACATATACCAGGTAAAGGAATGTTATTTGTGCAAACTAGGAAACCTTTCATCAATAATATTTGGGAGAAATGAGATTACGTTGAAAAAAAGTGGCATCTAAAGGCCTCTTTTTGGCATGTGATAAAATGATTTAATATTTCTTTCTATTGAATAGATGAGAACTTGCCTGGATATGCGCATGTCAAGTTCATTGGCATCTCTTTCATCAATGGTGTATGGTCTTCAATGTCACCATTATTGGCCTTTTTGCCATGTCACACTGTTTGTGGATATGTTATCTACATCTTTTAGCAATATGTTGTTTTTTAGTATGATCTAACATCACAATGTGTCAAAAATATCTTTAAATTGTTTAAAATGCTTTATTAATAGAAAAACAAGAACCTCTGTAAAAGAAGTAGAAAAGTGTCACACGTGATCAAATTAATGATTGAGATACTCTAATAAACTTTTTTTTTTAAAGAAGATTTAATGAGATTCACATGATTTATACAAGGATTCAGTGTGACAAGCTTTCGCAGTCTAAGGAATGGATATGGGTCAATAAGTCTTGCACAAAGGACCCCGATAGCAAGAGGAGAAAATGCAAGGACATTTCATTTTTTTTTTTTTTTCATTTCTCAAGGTTCGAACACTAATACCATGTATGTCAAAAGTTTAAACTGATAGGTAAGGGACTCCCAGGTGCAAAAAGGAGCTATAGATTATTTGATAGTGGGTGTGGGACTAAACTCCCAACAAGAAGCACTTAATCAGATTGCCATTGCCTTTTTCAACATTTTCTAGAGAAGACAGTACAGATGAAATTATATTTTCTTGGCAGTCCAATAATTAAATTCAATATATTTTGTTTTTTCAAATTAATAGAAAATGGACAGATATGTCTCCAATACATGAATCATCAATTCCAAGAAGCAAACCCTCAATTATACAAAAAAAATTCAGAACAAGAAAAGCTAAATTCAGTGGGAGGAGGAACATTTAGGATTAATAGCAGATCCATATTTATTCAACAGATGGAAGGGACAATCATTGTATCATCAAAAGTTTGTAGCAAATTGTTAATGGAAAACATGCCATGACCACATCTAGTCTCTCGGTATGCAGAATAACTTCGTTGTGGCTCTATATATCTGTAAAATTTAAATAGAACAGAAAAGGGAAAAAAAATAAACATAGAATTACTTAATAAGGAATGAAATTAAGAAAATTTTCTAGTAGAGACAAACTGTTGTATTAATCTTACGTGCTTGTCAATCCTTCTATATTTTCTCCATCCCAATAACTAGGTATACAGGTGCAAATTGATTACTCATTGGGGTGCATAATCCATTTGCAAATTGATTACTCACGCCTATACCCATGGTTGAACCTTGAGGGCAACGTTGAAGCAATATAACACATGTGTTGGAGGTGGACGAAGAGACTGAGGTGGCCGAAGAGACTTATTAGGCTCTCTTTGGTATGGTTTATATTTATATTTATGAGTTATTTATAATAAGTCATTTATGAGAATAAATTATGGATCATAAATAATAACCATTTAATACCACTAGATATAATAAAATAATAATAGATTATCACAATAATGATAAATACCTTCTAATGTATTTGTAGATTTTAGAATATATCAATTTATTTTAAATATAAATAAGTACCATTAATCATACCAGACAACTATATATGTCTGTATTATATAATTAATTATATAATACATACCAATTAAGAGAGCCTAACAACTTGGCAACAAGCCATCGCTTGAAGAACATAACCACGGTGCTTGCTGATTACATATTGGCGTGATATGGAATGTTTGTTACATAAATGCTCCATTTGTTTCGACATAAAATTTTATCGTAAATTTTACGTGTAATATTTTATATATAACAATAAAATTTAATGTTCTTTTCCAATAGGTAAAAGAAAGACGAAATGCCTTTTTCCATCCCCTTAGTGATCACTATATTTTATCTCTTGAAAATAAAAATTAAAAATATTTTTTACATAAAAAATGTTACACATTAAATTTTAGGTCGAAACATATGGAGCAAAACTGAATATGTAATGATTTGATACGCTGGAAATATATAAACCAGGGCCAGCTAATTATAACGGAATGGGATGGTAACAGTAGAAAGGAATATGTAAAGATTTGATACGATTATATCCACTGGAAGTATTTAAACAATAATTTCTATTTTCATCTTCGTCTTCTTCTGGAGGAACTACACATGAAGTAGTAAAATCTTATCAGAGACCCATTTCAGTAAGTAATTCTGAGTTTCTGAGGCAGATTTTTGTCTTGGCTGGGTTTGGGTGAGTTGTATAGTTATAGATGGTTTGATGGAGAGTAGTGAGGAATATGAAATCAGTAGTTTCGTGGTAATAATCTTTCAATTTGGGGCAACAGTGCAGTTTGTGTAGGAAAGGAAGCTTTACCTACAATACTCAATTTCGCTGCTATTATGTTAGAGGTATTCTACAAGTGAATCATCGTATACAGATTTTTTTTTTTTTTTTTTTTTTGGGTGGGTAGAACTGTTGCTATTTCAATCATAACTTACCAAGTAATATGTTTTGTGGTTTTATAGGGACTCTTAAGCTATATTCATATGCTCCCAATCAGAAATAAGGATGTAAATGGATAGTCGAACATCCGAGTTCGATTCGAATCTGCACTCGTTTAAGGGAATCTGAATCCAAAAAATCTGATCGGATAACACTCTAATGGAGCAGATTAAATCCGCTCCGATCTATATAAGTAGTATGTGAACAGTTTCGATAATTAAAAATTATTAAATACTCATTTCACCTTTGCCTTTCTAGGGTTTGGAGTGCCCGCTGAGGAGATATTTTCTATGGAAAGACTATTTTCTAGTCTCTTCCTTAATCTTCTTCCTCGTTCTTCCTACTTCTTCGCTACAACAATACCTATTTTTGGCGACGGAAATTTTCCGTCGGAGAAAAGGCCATTCCGTGGCCGTTGAACTTTACCGACGGAATGTTTTCCATCATTGTATCTTCCGTCGCAAACATCACGGATGGGAATTTGGGGTGTGAAGGTAAAAATATTAGATTTTTCCGACGGAAATTAATTTCCGTCGCAAAAAATAGGTGTTTTTATCACCCAAATAGAAAAATAGTAATATTTCCCAACGGCCATATGATTCCCATCGAAAAAATGATATTTTTACCGACGGAAATTTTATTAATGTCCGTAAAAATGGTATTTAAAAAAAAAAACCCTTTTGCACTTACAAATCAATATTAATTACACCCTGTAAAAACCATGAGATAATTACATTTGAACAGTTAGTTGTCAAAGATAGAAATATAATTCTAAATTCCAAATCCCAACTACACAATAATTACAAAATCCTCATCATGCATGTGATTTGTTTTCAAATATAAAAAAGAAAACAAGAAGAGAGTGTATTGTTCATTCCCAGGCTGAGACATCATAAAACTCTTAGAGACCAAAATTTTTTCATAAAACAGTACTTTCCCAGGCTGAGACATCATAACACAAAGAAGCATTTAAAGTGTTCCTTTATAATTTCTCAATATTTAGTGCTGCTTTCCCATGGTCTTGACCAGCATTATATTCCAAAGCTATTCAGAAACATTAAGCCATCAACTTCCCACCCCATCATTAATTTGACCCAAAAAGAGAATGTATCAGATTCCCTAAGGTCGTCGGTAAGCACGTACTTAATTTGGAGGTGTAACCATAATCAGGGGAGTATCTCTTTCTTCTGCTCGACTTGCTATGAAAGAAAGGCTCAACAATATTCAGATTGGGGGTGATTGACATTGGTAATAGGGTGGGGTAGGAACAATGGGGATCAGTGGAGGTTCTTGCCCTTATCAGACACTTTGAGCACTTGGCCTCTAATAGTTCAAGAAGACGATTGGTTACTTCGAGGGTAACCACCTCCAGGAGGAAGAGAAAATTTAAAAAAATTCAAATCATTCGTATCCCATTTCATTCCTTTACTCACCGTATATATAACCATGACTGACTAGACCATAACAACCTTATCCTTTCTTTAGCCACCTATTCATCCTACGCATGCATAAGGACCCTTCCAGAATTACACGTAGTCATTCAATCCCTTTGGTTTTGCTCTGTTCCGTTCACCATGTCGCAATGGTATGATCATCTCATCATGCCCTTTATTAATATATCTTCTGTGTTTGTCTCAGTCGATGTGCGTATCGTCTCGCCAGGGATATGCATCGTATCAGCCTCCTTTGTGAGTATCTATTTCCAATGAAGAGCATGATCAGGTGACTCTTTGGCAGATGAACTTGCAAGGCAAGGCGTTATGAGATTCATTTTTCCTGTTGGAGGTGATTACCCTTTGTGAGATTATAGATTAAGTCTTGTGGGATTTTGGTTTTGGATTGGGGGTTTATTGAGCTGTTGTTGCTCTACACTATTGTGATTAAGATTCTTTTTTTCAAAAGAACAATAAGTCGAGAGAGAGAGAGAGAGAGAGAGAGAGAGAGAGAGAGAGAGAGAGAGAGAGAGAGAGAGAAGAGGGTAGTTGTGGAGTCAAGGTGAGAGCAGGGTTGTGTAGATAAGACATTTTTTTGTAGATATGACATTTTTTTTTTTGGGTAAATACTCTCACTCTACTTTCCTATTCTATTTAACCCTTCTCTTACCAATCTTGACAACAAACCCACATCCTGATTTTCATTTTCATAGCTTCTTTCTCCTCTGCAAAAATCAACGAAAAAGAAAATGTGATTTATGCTTCTACTTGCTGTGTTATACTTTCTTAACATCCTATCAGTGCCAGAGATAGGATGCCGGAGATGGGATGCCGCCGTAGACGACAATGCAGAGGGGACCAACGCAGAGGGGGTTAGGGTTTGGGTGAGAGTGAAAAGGAGAGAGACATAGTTCCATTACAAAGGTCAAATTAGTCATTCAACATACTTTTTAAATTTTTTAATTTTTAATATGAAGGGTAAAACTGTATTTCAACAATTCCGTCAATTAATCGGATGTGGTTGAGGTTTTTACAATCTTGTGGGGTTAGATGAAGTTTCCAATCCTTAATGGAGTGTATATGAAAATTATATATATATATATATATATATATATATATATAACCCTAAATCCCTTCTCCATTTTATTCTCATCGTTCTCGAGTTATCTCTCACCCTCACTCACAGATGACTCCCTGAGTCCCCTAATGGCAACCTCCTTAGCAGCTCTCCCTTCTTGCTGACCAGGAATCATAAACTAGAAATCGGGTCTGCGATCCTTTTAGAAGCCCTAATCCATGCGCCACTCAAAGATCCATGATCTAGACCTTGGCCCTGTTTCACACCTTGGACCCTACTACCGTCGGCCATCCCCCTGAAAACCTCAATGTCAGTAACTACCTCCCTGCCATTGACGGATTCACTAGAATATCCCCCACAGCATAACGCATCACCTCTACTTTGGCCGGCCTCCTACTTGATCCTTCGTTGCCCCTATCCTTGTTTCAATACCACGGGAACGAGGAGCCACAGAGACAGGGATCCTTGCTCCTCCATTGAAACTCAGATCTAGGGCCTTTGTTAGAACCCTCTATCACTGTCTGTCCCTGCCATAAAAGCCACCGTTTGACTCACCTGAACAATAGCCGGCAACATCCCTGTAGTTAACAGCACCACCTCCTGCCTGGACGTGCCATACCTCCACTCGATCATTAAAGCCTCTAGAAACCCTCGGCACAATTGCGGTACCCAGGTCTCGATCCACCCCAACCATTAGGGTTTTGCACATCTCCCGATCCCTCCCATACCCGCGACCTCCACCAACTGCACCAACGCCACACTTACAGCAATCTATTAGGAGCCGGAAGTATCGAACTCCCATTAAAATTCGGATCTAGAGCCAATCAGGGACAATCTGGCCCAGCCTACCCCAGTCAAGGTCAATCAGGTAGGGTTGGGTTAGGCTGAACCTTATCAGGGTAGGGCTTGGGTTACATATTTTCTAAACCTAGCAAAGTTGATCTGGGTTAGTGATCTAGGTTAATGTTATGTTTAAGGCACTCAAGGTAGGGTTAGGGTTTTAAAAAACCCGACCCAACCTGGCCCTGTTGCAGTTCTAGCAACCCAAGCTTAGGCTATGGACCTCTTTGAGAAACAACTAGGCTGGGGCAATCTGGTAATGCGGCAAAATATCTACGGCTATTGGGTGAGTAGGGAACCAAAATTTTGAGAAGAACATCTCCTCGTAAATCACCATTTCAGTGGGGTTCGAATGGCAAGACTTATTAATTGGTGCTGGGGCATTAAGACTCACAAACTAGCCTGGTTTACCTTGCTAGATAGGTACAAGGAAATCCAGTGGGGCCCTTCCTCAACCGTCTCAATGCTTGAAGTCGAAGATTCCCCAGGCCCCCTCTCAGCTGTGGCCGGGGAGCCCTATGGATCAGCGGCCTCCAAGAGCTTGTTAGAGGATCTACTGGCTCAGTTCTCCTCGTCGCCCCTACTCTCCTATTTACTATAATCTTTATAGGCATATTGAAAAAAAAAGACGGAGAACTTATTGAGTTAAGATCAGCAGGGCAAAATAAGAAGAAAAATTACAGCAGAGCAACAACAGTAGTTGGGAAGTAAAGTAAGGACAAAGAAAAAATTAGGGAATACTTTATAGTCACCCTCAATTCCCTCCAACGTCCTCGATGTTTCAACACCTCGAGGCAATTTTTTGAAACTAAAAAAGAGGGCCTATTGACTTTAATCCCTAATAAACAATATACCTCAAGGCTAAAAAATCACTTACAATAAAATTTTGGATCGGGTAAAATGCCAATTTTTGACAGGGATTTCTCAATGAAAGTCAAATATTTTATTTTCTTTTTATATATGCTGGTTTTTCTTTTGTTGATGTCATGTAGAGGTGGAAGATAACATTTCTAGTCAATGTATTTCCTGTGGTTTCACTTTCCATTGCTGGTTTTGAATGCCATTACAAAAAAAAATTGAGGAAATTAGATGGACCTCCTTTGTACTTATGCTTGATTACAATCAAAACCCCAATGTTGTCAGAAATTACATAGATCTCCTTGAATTCTTGAAATTTGTTATATTCAGGGTATTTCTCCCTTAGGTCTGAACCGTTAGTTGCTTAGGTCATATAAACTTAACTTTCTAATTGATAAAACTATCCTTAATACCTACAACTCCTTGTTGCAACAACTTCCAATGGAATGTTTACGATATTTGCTCCCTCCTCCGCCGGATGACGCTCTTCAATGCAAAAGATGATAACTATGCCATGCCATGCTCTAATGGTTGGGGTCTCAATTTTGGGACCGAACCAGGAGTCCAAACCGAGCTGGTCCAAATTAACCATAAACCAATCCGGACCAAACTGTTACGTGGACATGTTTCGGATTGAGATATGGCATATCTTATCTATCCCGATCTGGTCCAGGTTCAACCAAAACTGACCCGAAAATTGGACCGACCTACCTGTCGACACCCCCCCCCCCCCCCCCCACCCCCCATACACACACATGAGGCAGAATTTTCACAGAATCTTCGGTAATTCACGATCTTGAATGAAGCCAAAGGAGTAAGAGGAAGTTTAAGAAGTCAAGCACTTGAATCGCAAGAACATAGCTGGAAATAGCTTCATGAAGTGGTTAGGCTTCAGCGTCAAGAAGGAAGCAAAGCAAGTTGTTCAAGAATTCAAGGTCATGAGATTTTGTTCAAGCAAAGCAATTTGGACCATGAATTTCTCTCGTCTTATCTCTCCATTTTTTCAACTCACCAAAAATCTTATATCCTATGGCGATGGGAATCTATCTATCTGAGATCCATCCATCATGTTGATGCTTGTTTTCCTAGATGAGATCCCTATTAATTTACCGGCGCAAGAACCAATCTATCTTTGGTTCAGTTGATCTAACCCTTGAGATTTTGTTTTATGTGTTCCTTCTCCAAGCCTAATTCCAATTTTACCTTGGTAAGATTGTTGGTGTTTTTTGGGAGAGCAACAAACTGGTTGCTTGTCAAATTTCAAAACATAATTCAATAAAATTCGAATCATCCCTATATTTTTCGACACACTCCCACTATTACTCGAACAGTTGTGCATTCTCAAGAAATCTTGGATATTTGGTCAATTGGAAAACTCTAATTAGACTAAAACTTCATATATGAGTATTTCTCCCAACATGGTAACCACCCTGTTGTGGCTGTTTATTGACTGGCACTTAATCCGCCTTCTCCTACAAGATGGAAAGAGTAAATTGTCACTAGAGGGCAGGCCGAGATAGCCTGACGTCCACTCCAACGATCAAGTCAGTGATGAAGCTAATAGTATGGAGCTTGAGAAGGTCGAGCTCCCTGGTCGTGGGGGAAGAAAATGAATTCAAGAGGAAATCAAATTACTTAGCTGAGAATCTGCCCTTTCTGAATGTGCATCGAATGGCTTTTATAGACGTGGAGAATCTTGAACATTCTTGGGATAAAGCATGGGAATAATCGTCTAACCGTCAAGAGTATCTCCGTGATCCAAGCATGACCGTAGGATTACAAACCAACGGCCAAGATGCGACAAGTCGACTGTCTCAATCAGCAAGGAAAGATCACCACGAAATCTATCGCCATGATGATTAAAAAGTCTTCCGCACATGTGACAGCCAGGGAGCATGATAAGGCGCGAGTTAAAGTATTTAATCACCAAGTCGCCAAGTAATAACGTGACTTGCCATTCCGCAGTGTCTTGGGGCGAGTTCCAACTCATGGGAAAAGGCAACCCCCAGATTGACGAGTTATCAGTCAAAACCACCAAGACACGTGTTTTCCTTCCTGTGTCATGAATCCAGACGACAAGTGTTGCCCTATGGTTAGTGGGAAAATTGTGGTATCAACAGTTGCCCCTTGTCCTAGTGAGCTCAACAAGTACGATGGGACAATCTTTATAGGAGATGAAATTTGTCTTCCGTAATAGAGAGAAGTCGCAGAAAATTCACCAAGTCGCTGAGAGTTATTATGACAAACAAAATCGACAGCGATAGAGCAACTCACCTAGTTCCTTGCTGCCATTAATGTGTCATAAAGGCATAACGGCTCCTTAATGAAAGACGAAACGGATTCTCAAGAAATCTTGCCGAATCCATTCGTACGATTTTTCAATGTAAAGAGAGCCATCATGAGTATTTGAATTAGGCCAACGAGGATACGCACGCGTCCCTGTGACAATTGAGAGTAACCTATGCCATTACTCGAAAGAACCATGTGTCAGCTCCACTAACTCCATCATTTACTGCCGCATACGGCCAGAGGGGTCACATCCCATCAGAAGAGGCATCGAAATATCTGGTCATAACAACCATCAATTAGCTTCCTGGAAAAGCTACTCCTTTGGTGTAGAACGCCTATAAAAAGATGGTCTCTAGTTCAGTCGATCTTTCTTCGAAACTTCTGGTCTTTTGGACAAAAGATTGAATCTCCCTCCTTCTGCCACTCTTCTGAGATCTTCTGTGGCCACTGCAAGTCTGTAGCTGTAAGACAAAGCCTTAAGGGGGTTTCATCATCGTCGATATTCAGACAGTAAGTACTCGTCCTCTTAGATTTGTAGGTGCAGCTTCCAAAACCTTTGTTTTTTTCTTTTTGGTCCTTAGTCCAAGGAACCCATGCCCTAGGGCCAACTTCCGTGGGGAAACTTTCAACAGAATCCTAGAATTCGAAAGTAACTATTTCTGCCCCTTTTATGCAGAAGCAAAACGTGCCCCCACGTAGCTCCCATGTAACAGAGCCCAAGCCGAACCGAATCGTCTTCACCCAATATCAAGGCGGCAGAGGGTATGAGTACCCTTAAAGGGGATGGCCCCAACTTCAGGAAGGTTCTCCTTAACCTATCTGAGCGATATGCGTGCGGCATACCCCGTTAAAACGATGCGGCTTGTGAAGCCAATTCCTCGGAGATGTGCGTATATCTAGCATTCTTCAACTCCGGTTTCAAGATCCCCGTCCCCAGAGAGGCTGTCGAGATCCTGAAATTCTACGGATTGGCTGTGGTACAACTCCATGCCAATTCGTGGACCTGCATCCTTGCCTTCATAGTGATGCTCAGCCATTTGAATAGGCTAGCCACAGTCGACTTGCTCAGACACTTGTTTATTCTGAACAAGGATGACCCCAAGGGGGGTAAGACCACGGGATGGTGTTTTCTGAAAGTGCGCTTAGGAGCCCCGAAGGTGGCGGTGGTGAGGAACAAAGTTTACCACTGGGAGAAAAAGTTTTTCTTTGTCGGCCTATTTGACAAGAGGCCTATGCCACTCCCGAATATATGGGGATTTCCTGAAGTCACACCAAAGAACCTTTCCCCATGGTTGAGTGACTATGATGAGGAAAATTACTGCATAATCAGAATGTGGGACCCTATCTCGCACACCGATCTCGCAAAGGCAGTGGTGGACTGCCCCGACGACTTTGGGACTAGGGACGATCAATACTTATTTAATGATCCCGCACAAGTCACAGGTAAGATTAGAAACTAATTGCTTTGTTATTCTCTCTCAGGATTACTAACACTTCCACTTCCTAGTGCCTCAATGGGTCACGAGAGGTTAAATACCGGTGCTATAGCCTAAGCACTTGCAGTCAACGGCCTAAGAAGAGGTCTGCCAGTGGGATGAGCAAAGGAGTTTCCAAGAAGCTGCGGGTGACGAAGACCATGGCTACCTAGTCCACCCCACCCAGGCAGAGGGATGGATCTTCGTCGAGAACCCCAACAGGTTCCAGGTTGCCACATCCTCCCCTGGTACCCGAGCGGGTTGATCTTGAAGAAGATGTTACCGCGGAGGGATTTGACGACATTCTGGAGATCCCTCTACTAGACTAACCCCAGCACAAGGAATCAACTATTCCTCCCTCGGAACCACATCACCAAGGGGAAAGAACAGTGCCAACAAGCGCATAGGAAGAAACTCTGGTTCCTTTGGAGTCGCCATCTCGGTCACCACCAGATCTGCCATTATACAAAGAACAGGAACAAAGGCATGAAACCATCCCTGTTCCATGGTCGAGGGAAATCGTGGAATCGCCGCCACAGGGTCAATCACCACCCACAAGACCTTCGGCTTGTCCTTCAAGGCAAGGTCGTCGTGTTGATCTTCCATCTTGGCTGTGGGAACGAGAACTAGCCCTAGTGATATCCACCTTCCACTATGGAGGGTGAAGAGAGGGGCCAATGCACTAGAGCCTTCAGTGGCCCACCAATTGGTGGAGGGGATCTACCTCCCCACCATGGTCGAGTATTTCAGTGGGCAAGAGACACCCAAAATTTACCGCATACTGGAGATGGACATTGTCAGGGTAAGCCTTGCACCTTACTATATTTTATTTTATTTTTTTTTCATCTGAGGTTCTAACGTTCTAAACATCATCATCGCTTGATAGAAAGCCCATGCTGTGATGGAACTTAAGAAGCGTGAAGAGCATTGGGCGGCTAAGGTTCGTCGAATGGGGATTGAGAGGGGCAAGGCCCTAGAACTAGCTCGTGCGGCCGAGCAGACTAGAGACGGCACCATCAAAGCAAGACACGTCTTTTCTGAGATGGTAGATGTCACACCCCAATTCTGGACTAATCAGTGATGTGATGAACCGTCATGAGAACCAACGGTTCAAACCAGGATCTCGTATAAGTCATGCCCACCCGGTTAAACCAAGTACATTCCACAATAATAATCAGAATAAATAAACAATAGCAGAAGTCTTTAATAATAATGAACTGAGTAGCTAATAGTGATAATAAATAATTAAA
Source organism: Protea cynaroides (assembly GCA_028583415.1). Classification (NCBI taxonomy): domain Eukaryota; kingdom Viridiplantae; phylum Streptophyta; class Magnoliopsida; order Proteales; family Proteaceae; genus Protea; species Protea cynaroides. The sequence continues at coordinate 26,332 of JAMYWD010001655.1, forward strand.
TCCAATTATCCTCAAACAACTCACGACATAAAGTAAAATAATCAATTACATATTCCGGTAATCAAAATAGCTAAATTAATCAAAAACACATTGGTTGCACTCGCATGATGGATCATGCGCCTCCTTCATTGGTTCCACGTCCATAGCTGCTACGTGACCATACGTTGACGCGTTCATATAATCTTCTACAATAGGACCTGCATTAACAACTAAAAAAATATTCGACGTCGAAAGGGTGAGCATACATCACGGCTCAATGAGCAAACAAAACAATACACAAACAAATGCATGCATTCAATTCATATCTTGGGTCTAGTTTTAAGTTTGCAATGTGCTATAGAAAGGATTGGCAGCCACTGCACCACTATGCACAGGTGTGTAAGCCCACCCAATGGATCAAACACCATTATCATCCACATTCACCCCACCATGGAATAGAGATAGAGCTAAAGTGTCAGGATCACACACCGCCAACAATGCCCTATCCATACCAATACGTAAGCCTCTGCTGGCGAGGGCTTGCAAACTGGGCTCACAACTAACCAATCCTAATGCCATCCAAATGTATCCAAGGCTTCACCCCAGGATCCCTCAATACTCCATAGAGATAGAGCCAAGGCCCCCTAGCAGAGTCAGAGACCACACGGTCCAAGACCACCTCCCTTAATGCCCTACGACATAATAATTTTGCTAAGGTAATGGTGATACGACGATGTCAGTGGACAAGACTTGAGTAGAGATAGAGCTAGAGTTTGGTGACCAGGCCAGAGACCACAGTGCCACGTCCTCCCCCTGATGCCCTACTAACATTTAACACACTAACCACACACACAATCACATGTCTATTCCTAGCATCATCATCATCATGTTGTAAATAGACAGAAATAAATATGTATGAGTAGAAATATAACAGTAATATTGGATGACATGTGAGATGCACATTACAAGCATACAAGCATAGAATCATTCATGGTATTGGACACAATAAAAGAAAAGTAGCTTGTTATTATCTAATTAGTTTAGGTCTTGTTCCCTCACCTTTAATGATGTTCGATATTTTCCTAGCCTTGTATATCACTTTTGAACCACTGGAAAACCTAAGAAATTTATGGATTCTAAGTTAGGATTCAAGTTTACCAAGTTACAGTAATTGAAAACCTAATCTGGACTCAAATAGGCTTCCTGAAACTGTGTGGTCGTAGGTGTGGCTGAACTTGTGGCCTCAATTTTTGCGACCACAGGGCGTGTGGTCGATACGTGTAGTCTCATATCATGCAACCACACATGCGACCATACCTTCTCTGGGATCTTCCCGAGAGTGTGTGGTCGATCATGTGATCCCCGTGTGGTCGACCACAATTGCGACCACACGAAGTTTTGGTCGATTCTTTTCCTCAATCCAATCCCTTCATGAGTCGATTAGGGTCATTCCTATGATCGATCTATGGCCTTAAATTCATAAGTTTTTTTGCAAGGTTGTTGGTTGAGATTTGCTCATGGAGTCTCATAGTTGAGATCCTACTTTGATTCAACATCTCAATTACAATGGAAGATCCAATTCTAGGTATTCCACTGCTACAGGGAAAGGTTCCATACCTTAAGTTTGTAGAGAACTAGAACCTTTTCTGTAACTCTTCCTCCTAGCCTTCTTCTTCAGATCTCTTTCTCTTTCTCCTTATCTCTCTCTCTCTCTCTCTCTCTCTCTCTCTCTCTCTCTCTCTCTCTCTCTCTCTCTCTCTCTCTCTTTCAATTTAAGTTCTAAAAGAGTGGGAGAGGCTAAGGGACGTCCTCTATATAGAGAGAAACTCTCTATATAGAGCCCCACTTTTATTAGGAAAGAGATCCCCTAGTTTAGGAAAGTTTTCAAAACTCGGAGTAGGTCTCATCATGGTGTGGTCGCATGTGTGGTCACAGAATCCGTCGACCACATGTCCCAAATATGTGACCACACGTTAGATTTTTGGGTGGTCTCATTTTCCTAAGGTGTGGTCGACCATACTAGCTCAGGTATACAACCATACACTCAAATTTGACTGGTTTTGGGTTGTTTTACATACCTAGCCTTGTGGTTTCTTCACGCACTTGGTCCGCATGGTTTGACCATGATAGGAAGACCTGACACGACATGGTTAGACCGGATTAGTAGAGTACGGGTCAAAACTTTTCCTTTATATAAATTTCATCCTCAAAATTTGCACATACCTTCCGAGTCGAATAGGTGAGGATATTACTCCCCGTAGCATTTGTAAGACCCGCACTCCATGAACCCGATCTAAACCTTTAATTCTCTCGTAACAGATCTTCCAATCATCACCGAGCCAGACGGGACGAACGGATGACAATCAGGTATGAAAATAGACCTCAAAGTATGATATTTTTCATACCGGTCTGTGGTACGGGTCGATGGTACCAGTCGACCGGTATGCCTGCGCAGGCAAACCACTTAGATCCAGAAATGAATCTCTGTGAGTCCCACTTTTTAAATTCCGAACCAAAGGACTTTCCTAATGTTAGGGGGCTTCCTAAACTCAACCCTAGTCTATATAAGGACCCCTAAACCTTCTTAAATCCCTTTCACTGATCCTCACAAACCCTAGAGAGGAGAAAGAGATTGAAGAAGGAGAAGAAGCTAAGGAAGGAGAAGGAAGAGCCGCCATTGCCGTTGGACGAAGAACACATTACCGCGAACCATCAGTAAGAGCTTAAACCTTCCTCTACGTTAAGCGTTCTAGAATGGTTAGTCATGATTGGACTAATACCATGCAAGGCGAGGTATTGATCTAAACCATATTTTGCCGTCAAACCCTAATCCAGTCGGTAAACCCTAGATCCAAGTTCTAGGTTGAAGATCATCAAAACTAGGACTTGAATGGAGTTGGAAACAACTCTAACTCAGTGCTCAGACCTAGAATGTATAGGAGAAACCCTAGAATCTATAGGGGGTGACCGACGAAATGCGAGAACCAAGTGTATCGTCTTTCAGAGACATACCGGTCGACCATACCAGTCGCACCCTATGCGACCGGTACATGCGACCGGTATCTCCCGGAGACTGGTCTATGGGGACCGGTTGACCATACCGGTTGCACCATTCCCCACAGTGCCGCAGCCGGTACCTGTGATCGATATCCGTGATCGGTCTGTACTGTGAGGAGTGTTTTGACCTTGTTTGTTTTCCGAGCAACGTAAACCCTAAGAAAAACTATTCTAACTCAACCCTAATGTCGTGTAGGACCTTGTGATAGCAAGTTTGGATTTTGTGACGCGGAGCAAGCTATCAATCAAGCATCAGATAAGGGAATCAGACCTAAACCCTAATAATTTAATAACAGTAAAACGTTGCTAAAAACTATGATTCTATGGAATGGTGTTTGTGCATACTCACATGTCATCTTTACTTTCAGTTATTACTATTGTTCATGCATACTCGCTATGCTAGGATGTGACTGTTAGGCATGTGATTATTTTCGTTGGTGTGTAGAATGGGAAAGGCCTGGGGTCTGGGATCATTCCTCACACTAGCACCTTTTTGTATCATTATGTCTTAGCATGCTTGGTGCGGGTAAGGTATCAGGGGGAGGAAGTGGTACTGTGGTCTCCTGCCTGGCCACTAAACTCTAGCTCTATCTCTATGCCATAGGGAGCTATGCTGGGATAGGGCCTAATGTGATGACATATAGGATTGATTAGTTGCGAGCCCAGTTTGCAAGCCCTCACCAATAGAGGCTTACGTATTTGTACGAGTAGGGTATCAGGGGAAGTATTGGCGGTGTTTGATCCGGACACTTTAGCTCTATCTCTATTCCATGGTGGGTGCATGTGGGACGACAGTGGTGTTTGATCCATTGGGTAGCTTCACACACTCGTGTGTAAAGGTGCGGTGGCCGCCAATCCTTTCTATAGCACATTGCAAACTTAAAATCAAACCATAATGTGAATGTTACTCATGCATATGTTCGTTGCATTGTCTGATTGTCTTACTGAGCTAAGTTGTGAGCTCACCCTGTATATATATACATATTTTTAGATGTTGATGCAGGTTATACTGTGGAGGACTACATGGATGCTCCAGTGTATGGAGGTGTTGCTGCTTTAGAAGTGCAAGCAGGAGAGGACGAGCATGACGCTTCATACGAGTGCCCTTTCTGCGTGAACCTCTAGGATGTTGATTTTATTTATTTATTTATTTTCAATGGATTTACGATTAATGTAAGGATATATTTATTTACGTTTTGGTGTGGAGAATAATTGGATATTTTATTTGAATTATCAATAGAGAATTCAGTTAATTTAATTTAAGACTTTCGTTGTATTTTATTATATTCTGATTATGGTTATGTGCAATGGTTTGTATGAGTGGACACGGTCTTATTGAGATCCTGGTGTAAATCGTTGGTTCAGTGACGGTTCACTCACACTTCTGGTTCAGCCAAAATTGGGGTGTGAATTTGGTATCAGAGCTCTTAGGCTCTGTCCAACATACCATATTTGCACTTAACTGAGTCGATGAATTGAGATAGAAAAAAAATTAAAAGTCTTAATAAAAATACACCTTAAGCACCTGTTTGATGCCTGAGACTAAGTACGAAAGAGCATAATATACTATATTAAATGTGAAATTAATAAACAGTCATGCTCTAGATAGGAATCTTAATGATAGGTGAGAAAAATCATAAACTTCTATTAAATTGAAAAGGAAACTGTATCAAGAGTTAATTGTACCACAGGGTATAGTCCACAAGCCGGACGGTTACCCTGCTATATAAAAACCATGCTGTGAGGGAGAGAAAATAAAAGATCTATCCTGGGGATGGGGGCATAGGAGGAATAGGGTCAGTGATGTCATAGTCACGCTCATAAGCTACCCTGAGCCAGTGTACCTGCTCCTGCATGACTCTGAGGCTGCGAGAAAGGTGCCCTAGGTCACGGCTCATCTCACGCTGGGCATCCCGAATCTCCATAAACATACCCATCATGGTATCGGGAGGAAGTTGAGATGGTCCCGCTACAGATATGGGTTGCGATGCTGGTGCTGGAATATCCTCCATCTGATCATCATCACCATCATCATCCCCTGCCTCTTCTGCATGAGCCGCATTGGCTACTGCTGCTGCTGCTGACACTGCTACTACCCTCCTAAGCGGACGAGGATGAGCCTCTAACTCCTCATCACTAATGGGCAGATTGTCCATCCTTATCCGGACAATGGCATCCCAGTCAATGTCTAAGGTCATGGTGTCCTCAACCGCAATCTCACCCCTCATGTCCACCCATAAGCGCCGCAAAAGAATAGTGATAAGCCGGCCATAAGGAAGGTTACTGATCTGATCAAGCAGAGTAGCCTGACGCATGGTCCTGATAATAATGTAAGGGAGATAGACCAACTCCCTAGTGCAGACGCAATAAGTCAAGTACTGAGTGAGCTGAGACAACTCACTGTAGTGGCCGATTTGAGGAACAATATCGTGATGGATGATGCGGCAATAGACTCGGGGAACAGGTCTCAAGTTAGCAGCTTTCATGGGCGCCCCGTGGTTAAGGATATGCTCTGAAACCTCCTGGCATAGATCATCAGTAAAGAAGCCCTTCATCTTGGGGACGCAGTAAACCAAGTCACCATTATTTGGAATCCCCAAAAGATCAGCAAGCTGGTGAGTGTCAAAGGATATGGGAACGCCTTTGACAAAGCTGGTTATGCGTAGGTCCCTGCCACGGCTGAAATCGTTAACATTTCCCTCGTCCTCCAGGTTGGCGTAGAAATGTTTGACTAGGTTGGGACGGGTAGTCACTGTGTAAGTAATGACTGGTAACCACCCAAGATCACCGAAGGCCGCTTCAACGTCAAATCATTGTAGCCGCTCCAAGTTTACATATCGCCCTGACTCAATGTTCTTCTCTTCAAACCAGGGAAAACGGGCTTGCGCCACCGTAGAACGAAACCACCGCTCATCGAACTACGGAACCGGCGGGTGCGGAAGGTTCATGCCAGGACCGAATGCATGTTAACCATCACCACGGCATTGAGACATTTTAAACTACAAAACTAAAACAAAATAATGAAAATTTGGTTAGAATTTCTAAAATTTCGGCAGCATAACGATAATAATTTAAGCAAAAGCCTCGAACTCACCCAAAAATTTGGGTAGGAGGACTTACATAACAATCTAACATCATATGGAAACCAAATAATCATCAAGCAAGCAAGAAATTTAGCAATTACAAGAAATAAAAATCGTTTTTTTACCAAAACCTAGGTCAAAAACCCAAAAATTCAAATTTTAAAGAAACTATATGGTGGAACCTCAAATAGATTGAGGGCTTTTGCTCATAGAGGTCCCTAAACTCTTTCTAAGCCGAAGGAAAAGAGTTCCTACAGTTAAAATCTTCTAAACCAAGAAAAATCTAATTTTTGGGCAAGAAACCATGAAGAAACGATGTAAAAAGGAATAAATGAAGGAAGAAACTTACTTAGAGACGATGTTCAAGGTCTTGATCGGAAAAAAATCGCTTCTAGGATTACCGGTCGGACTGTAGCAACTCACCAAGCCAGAGAGGAATCGCTACCGGAGAGAAAGGAAAGAAGAAAAGTGAGAAGACTCACTTTTTCACGATTTTAAAGGCATTTTTGGGCATACCGGTCGACAGTTTTGCCTATACCGGTCGACCGGTACCCCCTGGGTATGTCGACCGGTACCTCTCGGTCAAAGGAAATTTCTGACCGGTCGACTATACCGGTCACGCCATACCCTACAGGGCTGCGACCGGTACATCGATCGGTACCTCTCGGGAACTCTGAGAGGTTTGTCCGCCTGGACATACAGGTCGCACTACAATACACAGTGCCGCGACCGGTATGTTGCGACCGGACATGTATTCCAAGCTCAGAAAATTTTGAGAAAATTTTTAAAATTTCCGATTTAAGTTTCCTTATGAATTTCGCCTTGCACTTGTTAAAGACTAACATGACTATTCGATTTTACCTCATGTGTTATGTCTTCTTCTCAGATCCAAGCAGGAAAAACTAATCTGAGATGGTAGGAAGAAACGGTTGTAGAGGCTCACGAAAGCGTTACCACTCAAGGTGCGTCAAGTCGAGGACTATGTGGAAACAGGAACTGTAGGTGAGCAAAACCTGAACCCGGAAGGTGGAGAAGGGCAAAGTCCCAAAGCACCAACAAATTTGCCAGGCCCTCCTCACATTAACTCTGAGACAATTGTGAAAAATTTGGTTTATCAGATGGAAGCTTAGCAGAAAGCATTCCTAAATGAGATGCTAAAGATGTTCAGGTCACTAGGATATATCCCTACAGAAGGTACGCCTGAGTCTGGGGGAAATAACACCACACTGCCAATGGATGTAGTACTGGGCCGATGGGCCAAGGACAGAATTTACAACCACCACACTAATTTCCAACATCGTTTGCCTATCAAGGGATCTATCCGTACCCACCACCATGGTATGGAACAACTGCACAAGGACAGAATGACCTAAGCCGAGCGGTGGATAGGTTTTTGAAGTTGAAACCCCCTACCTTCACAGGGAAACCAGGAAAACCACTATGGCCTGCACAGTGGATTGCTGAGATGGAGAAGAACTTCCGTCTAATGACTTGCACGGAGGATGAAAATGTGCTATTTGCTACGCACATGCTCAAAGAAGATGCTAATGCCTGGTGGAATTCTATCCGGACATACTTGGAGACAAAACACACTCAGATCAATTGGGAAATATTCAAGGGAGCTTTCTTTGATAAGTACTTTTCGAAGAGCTTTCGTGATCAAATGGAGAAGGAATTCTTAAACCTACAACAATCCCAGTCGACTGTTGATGCGTACCAGCAGAGGTATGAAGAGCTATTTTTCTTTGCTCTGGCAAGCATGCAAGAGGAAGAAACCAAGACCCGCAAGTTCACCATGGGATTACGAGGAAGTATCCGAGAGCATGTCTTGGGTTTGGAGAAAAAAGTGTATAACGAGGCTGTACAGATTGCAAGGGTAATTGAATCAAGCCAAAGAGACAACTTCTTTGCTCAAAACAGGGGACTGAAGAGGCCTGCTACTGAGACTTCGGGTAGAGGGAACACTAGACCATTCCGCCCATACAGGGTTTAGTCTGCTGTAGTGCCAGCAAGGAATACTACTGCACCACCACCGTCACAGTTAGCTGGACAAAACTCAAATGTCAAATGTTTCAACTGTCAACAATTAGGTCATTATGCAAAGACCTATACACTACCTAAGAAGCAACTGCCACAGCAAGGAAAGATATTCACAGTCACCACTGAGGAGGCAGCCGCATCACCTGATGTGGTTAGTGGTATGATTACGTCCCTTACTATTTGGCTTACTGTTTTGTTGTGTGTGAGCATGTAGAACTAAGGGATAATTAAATTTCAGGAACTGTAAATATAACTGGTGTACCCGCCAGAGTACTCTTTGACTTTGGGGCTACACACTCCTTTGTTTCTATGTCTTTTGGAAAGCGAATGGAATTACCTGTCAAGTATTTAACCCCAAGCTTGATAGTTTGCTCTCCACTGGGAGTAGAAGTGGCATTGAATGAATGCTATGGGCCGTGTACAGTTAGTATTTAGGGCCAAAACCTAGAAGCAAATCTGGTTCAACTTGAGATGGCAGACTTTGACGTCATCTTGGGAATGGATTCGCTAGGCCATCATTCAGTTAGCTTATTATGTGGTGAAAGAAAACTCGTGTTTAAAGATGAGAAGGGAAAGGAGTTTAGCTTCACTGGAACCGAGTTACCTAGGAAGCAGAAGCTAATCCTCTCTGCCCTAAAAGCTAAGAGATGCCTAAAGAAGGGAGGAGTGGGGTACTTAGTGTCTGTGGTCGACATCACTGCAGAGGTGCCAAAGGTGGAAGATCTAGATGTGGTACGAGAGTTTTCAGATGTGTTTCCAAAAGATCTACCAGGTCTACCTCCAGACAGGGCTACAGAGTTCGTGATAGACCTCATGCCAGGGTTAGCATCGGTGTCTAAGGCATCGTATAGGATGGCCCCTACAGAATTAAAGGAGTTGAAGACCCAGTTACAAGAACTACTAGATAAGGGTTTCATACGACCAAGCATATCGCCATGGGTAGCACCTGTACTGTTCGTAAAGAAAAAGGATGGTAGCGTACGACTATGTATCGACTACCGAGAGTTGAATAAGTTAACCATCAAGAACCGATATCCTTTGCCTAGAATCAATGATCTGTTTGACCAGTTGCAGGGGGCAAAGGTTTTCTCGAAGATTGATCTTAGATCAGGGTATCACCAATTGAAGATCAAGGCAACAGATATTCCGAAAAGATTGCTTTCAGAACAAGGTATGGGCATTATGAGTTCCTGGTAATGTCATTCAGGTTGACTAACGCTCCAGCGTCATTCATGGAACTGATGAACCGAGTGTTTCATGACATGTTGGACACTTCGGTCATCATATTCATTGACGACATCTTGGTCTACTCAAAGGACAAGGAGACTCATGCAACACATTTGAGAGCAGCCCTACAACGGCTAAGAAGGGAGAAGCTTTACGCCAAGTTCATGAAGTATGAATTTTGGCTGAAGGAAGTGGCCTTCTTGGGTCACGTAGTATCTGCAGATGGTATCAAGGTAGATCCAAGCAAGATCATAGCTATAGTAAGATGGGATGCACTAAAATCAATTGCATTCGTAGTTTTCTTGGATTGGCTGGATACTGTAGAAGATTCGTGGAAGACTACTCAAGAATCGCCATTCCACTTACCAGACTAACCAAGAAAGGAGAAAAGTTTATATGGACAGATGAGTGTGAGAAGTGCTTTCAGACCTTGAAGTCAAGACTAGTCTCTCCACCTATCTTGACCATCCCAGCACCAGGCTTGTCATTTACCCTATATACGGATGCCTCAGGGTTGGGTCTTGGATGTGTGTTGATGCAAGGAGAACAGGTGATTGCCTATGCATCAAGACAGTTGAAAAAGCATGAGAAAAACTATCCTACGCATGATCTGGAGTTTGCAGCTGTCATTCACGCAATGAAGACGTGGAGGCACTACCTTTATGGTGAAAAGTTTCAGATTAAGTCGGATCACAAGAATTTAACTTACCTTTTTACACAGAAGGACCTGAATATGAGACAGAGGAGGTGGCTGGAGCTATTAAAGGATTATGATTATGACATCCAGTACCATCTGTGTAAGGCAAACTTTGTGGCCGATGCCTTAAGCAGAAAGTGGGCATTGAAACCTGAGGCAGGACCTAGTACAAACGTTGTACTGTGTGCTGCAACCTCAGGCTCAATAGAGAATGATAAAGAGTATATATTAGAGACTGCAGGAGATCCAGTGGAACAGAGCTTAATTCATAAGTTCACATTGATGTTCATAGCTTTGAAGATCTCATCGGATCTAATAGATGAGGTCAAAGTAGCAATCCTACAGGATCCACACCTCAAGACTATGCAAGAAGATTTAGAGAAGGGGTAAAAGCAACCCTGATTTTACCTTGAATTCAGACAAGGTACTCAGATATCGTGGACGATTATGTATACCTGAGAGTGAGAACTCAAATATCAGAGATAGAGTTATGACAGAAGCTCATTACACCCCATATTCGGTACATCCAGGAAGCACCAAGATGTACCATGATTTAAGAAGACTATATTGGTGGAGGGGTATGAAAGTGGATGTAGCTCGATTCATATTCCAATGTCTGAATTGCCAGCAAGTTAAAACAGAAAGGCAGAGACCCGTAGGTTTGCTACAACCACTACCAGAGCCAGCATGGAAGTGGGATTGTATCACAATGGATTTCGTCACTGGCCTACCCTTGACACGAAGGTCGATGGATGCAGTATGGGTTATAGTCAATCAACTTACCAAGACAGCTCGATTCATCACTGTCAGACCTCAGTATAGCATGGAGAAGCTGGCCAAGCTATATGTGGATAATATAGTCAGACTTCATGGCGTCCCAGAAAGTATAGTATCTGACAGAGATCCCCGTTTTACGTCAATGTTCTGAGAAGGATTACAAATAGCTATGGGAACCAAGTTGAAGTTTAGCATAGCTTTTCATCCTCAGACAGACGGGCAGTCAGAAAGAACTATTCAAATCTTGAAAGATATGCTCAGAGCGTGTGCCCTAGATTTCAAAGGAGCTTGGGACGAGAAGCTATCACTCATCGAGTTTGCTTATAACAATAGTTACCAGGCTATGGTCCAAATGGCTCCATACGAGGCACTCTATGGGAAGAAATGTCGTACACCTTTGTTATGGAATGAGGTGGGAGAGAGAAGGATTGTAGGACCGGAGTTCGTCGAAGAAACTTGTTGAGCAATTGATCAAATTAAGGAAAGAGTGAAGACAGCTCAAGTTCGACAAAAGCACTATGTAGATAACCGACGTCGGGTTCTAGAGTTTGCAGTGGGTGACAAGGTATTCTTGAAGATATCACCTGTGCGAGGTCTGAAACGGTTTGGTAAGAAGGGGAAGCTATGCCCCAGGTATATGGGACCATACGAGATTTTGATCCGACGTGGTAATGTGGCATATCAACTGGCTCTACCACCATCCATGTCAAGCATTCATGATGTATTCCATGTTTCTTTATTAAAGAAGTATGTCAGGGATCCATCGCACATCTTGACAGCAGACCCACCAGACTTGACAGAGGACTTGACATTTGAAGTGGTACCTGTGATGCTCACAATCTGAAAGGTACAATATCTCCGAAGCAAGGATATCCATTATGTAAAAGTGCATTGGAAAAGCTAAGATGTAGAAGAAATCACTTGGGAGGAAGAGAATGTGATGTGAAAGGAATACCCTAACCTTTTCGACGACCAAGGTACGGTCAAATTTTGAGGCCGAAATTTCCTTTAAGGGTGGGGGAGTTGTGAAACCTAAATGCAAATTTCGGGGTCGAAATTTCTTTTAAGGGTGGAGGAGTTGTAAGATCCGCACTCCATGAACCCGATCTAAACCTTTAATTCATGTCGTAACAGGTCTTCCAATCATTATCGGGCCAGAAAGGATGAGCGGATGACAATCAGGTATGAAAACGGACCTCAAAGTATGATTTTCATACCGGTCTATGGTACCAGTAGATGGTACCGGTCGACCGGTATGCCTGCTTAGGCAGACCACTTAGATCCGGAAACAGATCTCTGCGGGTCCCACTTTCTAAATTTTGAACCAAAGGACTTTCCTAATGTTAGGGGGCTTCCTAAACTCAACCCTAGTCTATATAAGGACCCCTAAACCTCCTTAAATCCCTTTCATTGATCCTCACAAACCCTAGAGAGGAGAAAGAGATTGAAGAAGAAAAATAAGCTAAGGAAGGAGAGGGAAGAGCTGCCATTGCCGTTGGATGAAGAACACATTACCGCGAACCAACAGTAAGAGCTTAAACATTCCTCTACGTTAAGCATTCTAGAATGCTTAGTCATGATTGGATCAACACCATGCAAGGCGAGGTATTGATCTAAACCATATTTTGCCGTCAAACCCTAATCCAGTCGGTAAACCCTAGATTCAAGTTCTAGGTTGAAGATCATCGAAACTAGGACTTGAATGGAGTTGGAAACAACTCTAACTCAGCGCTCAGACCTAGAAAGTATAGGAGAAACCCTAGAATCTATAGGGGTGACCGATGGAAGGCGAGAACCGGGTGTATGGTCTTCCAGAGACATACCGATCAACCATATCGACCACACCCTATGCGACTGGTACCTGCGACCGGTATCTCCCAGAGACTGGTCTGTAGGGACAGATCGACCATACCGGTCACACCTTTCCCCACAGTGCCGTGGCCGGTACCTGCGATCGGTATCCGCGACCGGTCTGCACTGCGAGGAGTGTTTTGACCTTGTTGGTTTTTCGACCAACATAAACCCTAAGAAAAACTATTCTAACTCAACCCTAACGTCGTGTAGGACCTTGTGATAGTAAGTTTGGATTCTGTGACGTAGAGCAAGCTATCAATCAAGTGTCAGGTAAGGGAATCGGACCTAAACCCTAATAATTTAACAACAGTAAAACATTGCTAAAAACTATGATTCTATGGAATGATGTTTGTGCATACTCGCATGTCATCTTTACTTTCAGTTATTACTATTGTTCATGCATACTCGCTATGCTAGAATGAAACTGTTAGGCATGTGATTGTTTTCGTTGGTGTGTGGAATGGAAAGGGCCTGGGGTCTGGGATCATTCCTCACACTAGCACCTTTTCGTATCATTCTATCTTAGCATGCTTGGTGCGGGTAGGGTATCAGGGGGAGGAAGTGGCACTGTGGTCTCCTGCCTGGCCACTAGACTCTAGCTCTATCTCTATGCTGTAAGGAGCTGGGATAGGGCCTACTGTGATGACATATAGGATTGGTTAGTTGCGAGCCTAGTTTGCAAGCCCTGTCCAATAGGGGCTTACGTGTTGGTATGGGTAGGGTATCAGGGGAAGTGTTGGCGGTGTTTGATCTAGACGCTTTAGCTCTATCTCTATTCCATGGTGGGTGCATGTGGGACGACAGTGGTGTTTGATCCATTGGGCAGCTTCACACACTCGTGTATAGAGGTGTGATGGCCGCCAATCCTTTCTATAGTACATTGTAAACTTAAAACCAGACCATAATGTGAATGTTACTCATGCATATGTTTGTTGCATTGTCTGATTGTCTTACTGAGCTAAGTTGTGAGCTCACCCTATATATATACATGTTTTTAGATGTTGATGCAGCTTATACTATGGAGGACTACATGGATGCTCCGGTGTATGGAGGTGTTGCTGCTTTAGAAGTGCAAGCAGGAGAGGACGAGCATGACGCTTCATGCGAGTGCCCTTTCTGCGTATACCTCTAGGATGTTGATTTAATTTATTTATTTATTTTCAATGGATTTACGATTGATGTAACGATATTTATTTACGTTTTAGAGTAGAGAATAATTGGATATTTTATTTAAATTATCAATAGAGAATTTAGTTAATTTAATTTAAGACTTTCGTTGTATTTTATTATATTCTGATTATGGTTATGTGCAATGGTTTGTATGAGTGGACACGATCTTATTGAGATCCTGGTGTGAACCGTTGGTTCAGTGATGGTTCACTCACACTTTTGGTTCAGTCAGAATTGGGGTGTGACAGCATTCCCATGTAATTTCTTTCACAACTTGGCTTCTCCAAGTAACTTTAACATAATAGATGTCATGGTTGCAAAGACGTTGAACCTTCCAACCAGTGATTTCAAAAGGTTCTACTTCGAATGTCAAATCTTTAGTCAAACCCACTGGATCTGTTGTTAGGACGTGTTTTGGATCTTGGATGTATTTCTTCAGCAATGAGATATAAAATACGTCATGCATATTCGACATAGATGGGGAAGTGCTAACTGGTACGCCACCTTCCCACGTCTAGCTAGAATCTCATAGGGCCTGACGTACCTCGAACTTAGCTTTCCTTTCTGTCGAAACCTTTTTAAACCACGTATGGGTGATATTTTTAGGAATATCTTGTCACCCACAGTGAACTCAAGGTCTTGATGTCGATTATCCGAATACTGTTTTTGACGATTCTAAGTTGTTCTAACCCTTTCCTTGATTATGTCGGCTACTTTACAGGTTTCTTCAACAAACTCAGGTCTTATAATTCTCCGCTCTTCGACTTCATTCCAAAACAAAGGAGTTCGACACTTTCTACTGTACAGCACCTCATAGGGTGACATCTGTATAGTAGCTTGATAGCTGTTGTTATAAGCGAACACGATCAATGGCAACTTCTCATCCCATGATCCCTTGAAATCAATCACATAAGTTCAGAGCATGTCTTCGAGAATTTGAATGGGACGCTCCGATTGTCCATCCGTTTGAGGGTGAAATGTAGTACTGAACTTCAACATTGTACCCATAGCCTTCTGTAATCCGTCCTAAAACTTTGATGTAAAACGTGGGTCTCTGTCAGACACGATGCTTTTAGGTTCTTCATGTAGTCTAACAATGTTGTCTACATACAACTTAGCTAACCGCTCCAAGGTATATTGAGGTTGTATAGCAATGAAATGAGTTGTCTTAGTAAGTTGATCCACAATTACCAAAACTGCGTCGATCGATCTGAGAGTTAATGGTAATCCGGTAACGAAGTCTATAGTAATGTAGTCTCATTTCTAGGCTGGTTCCAGTAACGGTTGCAATAAGCCTGTCGGTCTTTGTCTTTTCACTTTTACTTGTTGACAATTTAGGCATTGAGACACATATCGAGCTATGTCTATTTTCATTCCCCTCCACCAATATAGTTTCTTTAAATCATGGTACTACCAGGGTGTATTGAATAGGATGTGGAGTGGGCTTCTCTCATTAATCTATTTCTGATATCTAAATTTTCACTTTTGGGTATGCACACTCTTCCCTTGTACCTTAACATCCTTTCAAAATCCAAAGTAAAATCAGGAATGGTTTTTCCCTAGTCCAAATCTTCCTGCACTGTTCTCAGATAGGGGTCCGATTTGATTACCGTTTTCACTTCATCCAACAAATCAGGAATAATCTTCAATGTATCGAACATATTTGAAAATTTATGAATCAACCCTAGGTTTGTCGAACCCCCTGGTTTATCAACAATGAATTTCTCATTGCCATAATTAAATACTCTTGTCGCGACACACATGGTAGGATTTATGCTAGCTTCTTCTTCAGGCTTTGTTATTGCTTTTCGGCACAGTGCATCAGCAATTACATTAGCCTTCCCTAGATGATACTAGATATCGCAATCGTAATCTTTTAGTAACTCCAACCATCTTCTCTGTCTCATGTTCAACTCTTTTTGGTTAAAGAGATAAGTGAGACTCTTGTGATCCGACTTGATTTGAAACTTTTCTCTACACTGGTAGTGTCTCCATATCTTGACGGCATATACCACCGCTGCTAACTCTAAGTCATGAGTAGGATAATTCTTCTTGTGTGCCTTCAGTTGTCTGGAAGCCTACGCAGTTACTTGTTCTCCTTGCATGAGAACACATCCCAAACCCAATCTAGAAGCATCGGTGTATAAGGTAAATGACTATCCTGGTACCGGAATAGTCAAGATGGGAGCAGATGTCAGTCTTGTCTTCAATATTTGGAAACATTCTTCACATTTGTCGGTCTAAACAAACTTTTCTCCTTTCTTAGACAAACTAGTAAGAGGTATGGCGATCCTAGAGTAGTCATATACGAATCGTCTGTAGTACCCAACTAAACCAAAGAAACTTCTAATTTCTGTAACACTTTTAGGTGCTTTCCATTTTACAATAGCTTCAATCTTGCTGGGATCCACTTTAATTTCTTCTGAGGATACTACATGGCCTAAGAATTACACTTCCTTCAACCAGAACTCACATTTCTTGAATTTGGCATAAAGTTTTTCTTTTCTCAATAGCTATAAGGCTGCTCTAAGGTCTGTCGCATGAGTCGCTGCTCTAAGATCTGTCGCATGAGTCACCTCATCCTTGGAATATATCAATATGTCATCTATGAAAATGATGACCGAAGTGTCCAACATATCGTGAATACTCGATTCATGAGTTTCATAAAAGATGCGGGTGCATTTGTTAATCCAAAGGCCATCACTAGATACTCATAATGTCCATATTGGGTTCTAAATGAAGTCTAATATCACCATCCTCAATCTTTAACTGATGATACCCAAATCGAAGATCGATCTTTGAAATCACCTTCCTCTTTGCAACTGATCAAATAAATCATTGATCCATGCTAGGGGACATCGATTATTGATCGTGAGCTTGTTTAATTCTCGATAGTCTATACATAATCTAACATTATTATCCTTCTTCTTGACGAATAACACTAGCACTCCCCAAGGCGATATGCTTGGTCGGATAAATCCATTGTCCAATAGCTCTTGCAGTTGAACCTTCAATTCCTTCAGCTCAGTTGAAGCCATGCGGTATGGTGCTTTGGATACAGGTGCCGACCCTAGCAAAAGGTCGATAACAAACTTTGTCGCTCTATCAGGTGACAAACCAGGTAACTCCTCAGGAAACACGTCTGGAAATTTCCGTACAACTTTTATAACTTCCATTCGTGGTGCCTCTTTCATAAGGTCCATCACAGATACAAGGTATCCAACTCCACCTTTCTCAAGGCATCTCTTAGCCTTTAGTGCAGAGAGAATGAGCTTTCGTTTACAAGGGAGTTTGATCCCTGAAAAGTTGAGCTCTTCACCATCCTAGCCCTTAAATGTCAAATTTTTTCCGTACATAATAGATTTGCAGAGTGTTGGGCTAACCAATCCATTCCTAAGATGACGTCAAAGTCTGCCATCTCGAGTTGAATTAAGGTTGCATCCATAGTCATTTCGCCAATAAGAACTAGACATGGTCCATAACCCTTGTCTAGCTCTACTTCTAATCCCATAGGTGATTGTACTAGTAGTTTACAATTTAAGGTATGAGGGGTAGACTTAGTTTCTTCCCAAACAATACAATTATAAAAGAATGAGTGGCCCTAGAGTCGAAGAGTACTCTAGCAGGTATGCCATTTATAGGTACGATACCTATGATTTTCCCTCCTAAATTAGTCTATATGCTCACACAAGGTATTATGAAACGAAAGGTCAGGTCATACCTGTAACTACATCGAGTGATGCAACAGCGTCTTCAGCAGTCACCGCATAAACCTTGCCTTGCTACAGTTGTTTCTTTGGTTTAGGGTAGTCCCTTGAATAATGCTCTAGTTGATCACTGTTGTAACATTTAACTCTGGCATTTCCTTATTTTTGTTGAGATTGAGCCCGCTGGGTAATCTTGGTTGTAGCATTTAAGCTGAGTATGGTATGGTTTGAAAGTCTTTGAATTTCCTCTATTGAATGTATTTCCTTTAGGCCTCTTAATGTCCTTGTTCTGAGCAAAATAGCTCTCCCTTTGGCTTGACTCCAGAACTCGAGCAATCTGCACAGCTTCAATATATATCTTTTTTTCCAATCTCAGCACATGTTCTCTGATGCTTCCCCTAAGTCCCATGACAACCTTCAGGTTTTGGTATCTTCTTCTTGCATGCTAGAGGGAGAAAAAAAGAACAACTCTTCATAATGCTGCTGATAAGTGTTTATAGTCATCTGTCCTTGATACAGACTCAAAAATACTTTCTTCATCATATCTCTAAAACTTCTGGGAAAATATGTCTCGAAGAAAGCTTCTTGAAGACAGCCTAGGTCAGTTGGGTGTTCTTGGTTGACAGATAACCTCGAGTGAATTTCCACCAGTGATGTGCACCACCTTTTAGCATAAAAGTGGCACATAACACTTTCTCTTCTTCATTAATAGTCATCATTATAAAGTTCATTTCCATCTCGTCAATCCAGTGAGCTAGCCACAAAGGATCCGATGGCTTGCCTATGAACTCCTTCGGTTTCATCTTCAGAAAATGCTTGATCAGCCTAGAGTGGTCGAGCTGATTCTGTGCATAAGCTCCATATATGGGTGGCTGGTATTGATAGTTACCTTGGTAATATCCACCTTGTGATACTTCAGGATTCTACACTTGAGCTTATATTACTAGGGTTTGAGGCACTTGAGGTATTGTGTTATTCATAGTAGAGGCTTGGGGCACTGTATTGCTACCCCCGGGTATGGTATTGGCTTGCCCTGCAAGTATATGTGTTGCATTTGCAGCTGGGGGAGCAATTCCCATAGCAGCTTGCATGTTCACTTGCATTTGATGTAACTGTTGCACCTGCTGTGCTAAGGTCATAACAATCGTGGCCAAATTCGTCGGTGGTGTTGGCAAATTTGTTGGGTTGGCCTAATTGTTGACTCCTGGTGGTGCTACATTCTGGTTCTCAAGATTTCCCTCCTGTCCTTCAGGGTTTTCATTGGCATTTACTTCCATAGGTGGTGCTGGAGGTGGGGTTACGTCCTCTTCAGGTTCCTCTATGCCCAGCCATTTCCTACTCTCGACTGTGGTGATGTCTGAAAAGTCAAGGAAATATGTGAGACAAGTACAATATGCGATGATCTCATGTTAGTCTCACAATAATTGAAGCAAATTGTAATTTTCAGGGTCATTTAGACAATGCAGTTCATTTTAAATCGTGTGGTCGATAGGTGTGGTCGACCTTCTGGTCGAATTCTGCGACCACACGACCCTAATCAGGGTTTTAAACCTGATTTCGAGCCATTTGTCAACATTCCTCTTTTGTCTTCTACTGTTCACAACTCAACTCGCCTCTACTGAGTTGCTACAATACTGACCACTCACCTTGAGTGAAATTTTTTTGATCAACCACCAGATTCTCCATCACCACGGTACGTTCTACATTCCCATAGTTCTCTTTGTCGATTTATTCTAGGTTTTCATCATTTATTTCAATCTTTATCAATTTAAATTTTATTTAACCGTAAAAATTTGATTTTTATTAGTAAACCTTGCTATTGGGTACCGAACAGATGAAAGCCCTCTAGAAATTTTGGGTTTCATCGGTTGGTTTGGTCAAATGATGGAAAATCTAACTTTTGACCTAGAAATTGGGGATTTTTCTCAATTTCAAAATTTCTTCAAATTTATTTTAATTATTGGCAAATTCTCATTTGTTTGATCATTGTATGCTAGCTTATGAGTTATATAAGTCCTCTAGTCTAAGCATTTGGGCAAAAATGAGGCTTTTGGCCAAATCACGCCGTTATAATGCCGAAATTTTAAAATTCTCTATATTTGACGATTTACCTGTTGGTTCCTACTCTTTACAGGAAACATGGTTTGTACCAAGGTTTCCAGATTCTATGACCCCCGTCACTTCAGGTCCATCAAAGTGAAGGTACAGTATCCCTGGTATCATCGGAAAAAGGTAGAAGGGGGTCGGTGCGTCAACTTGGCCAGTCTAGCCCTTTTTGATGTGGAGAGGGCATTTGGTGATATGGACTGGCTTTCCATGATCTTATACTAGGGTTGCACCCTTCTAGAGTTGGTAAAACAATTATACTGCAACCTACAAGTCAAGGGTGATCTAGAGGACGTGAAAAGTGATAGAGAGCTTTGGATCACCAGCTTAGTGAAAGGTGTACCTGTTTCGTTTAACTATCAAGAGTTGGTTAATATCCTGGGCATTTTTAATGACGGTCCATTGGTCTACTACGCACCAAAAGAGCCTTAATTCTTATCAGTGAGGATGCATGAAGAGGTGTGCAATCAGCTTCTTCAGGACGACCGCTGGCAGATGAAGGAGTCAATCTCCGTTCTGAGCCAGGGGTATACTGCAAAATCATCCAACACAACTTGATTCCCCAGAGTGGTCACTATGAAAAGGTTTTATAGTTGACCCAGTATCTCCTTTATTGTATCTGCATTAGACAACATGTCTGTCTCGTACATCATCATCAAGACCATGCACAACTCCACGACACCTGGCTTGAAGGGTAACCTACCCTATGGTCGGACTACACACTCGGCTGGTCCTTCGCACCCACCATCGAATGACATGATGGCGCTACTTAGAGAGATTTAGAATGCCCAGGGTGCTACGGATCAGAGGGTAAGAGAGATCCTATATGCTTAGCGTGTGACTGATGGGCCAATGGCGAGCCTTGCTGAGAGTCTCCGAGCTACCCAGGTACAGGTGGCTTGGCTCACGAGGATATATGCGGAGGACTATGATCGAGACCAGAAGGCACCTCCTCCACCTATAACTCCAACTCCATGATTATTCTTTTGTTTCCTTTTATTTATATTATAGAGTAACTATCCAGGTTGTGGACTGTACTCTAATTTAGATGTACATCTTGTTGTTTTAAATCCTGAGATTTTTTTATAGATATATACATATTGTTTCACATTTACATATGTGCAATATTTTCTTTCTTATTTTATGTCTCAAACAACCCAGGTGCTTATGATGTGTTTGTATTAAATCTTTTAATTGTATCCTAACTCAGTTCATGACTCTCGTAGAAATATTTCGGTTTAATAGGCAGAGCCTGAGAGCTCTAATACCAAGTTGTCACACCCCAATTCTGGACTAACCAGTGGTATGATGAACCGTCATGAGAACCAATGGTTCAAACCAAGATCTCGTATAGGCCGTGCCCATCCAATTAAACCAAGTACATTCCACAATAATAATCAGAGTATAAATAATAGCAAAAGTCTTTATTAATAATGAACTGAGTAGCTAACAATGATAATAAATAATTAAATCTAATTATCCTCAAACGACTCACGACATAAAGTAAAATAATCAATTACATGTTTCGATAATCAAAATAGCTAAATTAATCAGAAACACATTGGTTGCACTCGCACAACGGATTATGCGCCTCCTCCATTAGTTCTACGTCCATAGTCGCTACGTAACCATACGTCCATGCGTTCATATAATCTTCTATAGTAGGACCTGCATCAACAACTAAAAAAATATTCGACGTCAAAAGGGTGAGCACACATCACATCTCAGTGAGGAAACAAAATAATACGCAAACATATGCATGCATTGAATTCATATCTTGGGTCTGGTTTTAAGTTTGCAATGTGCTATAGAAAAGATTGGCGGCCATCGCATCTCTATACACGGGTGTGTACGCCACCCAATGGATCAAACATCATTGTCTTCCACATCCACCCCACCATGGAATAGAGATAGAGCTAAAGTGTCCAGATCACACACCGCCAACACTTCCCTTAATGCCCTACCCATACCAACACGTAAGCCCTTGCTGGCGAGGGCTTGTAAACTGGACTCACAACTAATCAATCCTAATGCCATCCAAATGTATCTAAGGCCTCATCCTAGCATCCCTCAATACATCCAAGAGATAGACCTAAGGCACCCCAGCAGAGTCAGAGACCACATGGTCCGAGACCACCTCCCCTGTGCCCCACGACTTAATAGTTCTACTAAGGTAATGGCGATACGATGATGTCAGTGGGCAAGACTTGAGTAGAGATAGAGCTAGAGCCTGGTGACCAGGCCAGAGACCACAGTGCTACGTCCTCCCCCCTACTCTCATCTAACATACTAACCACACACACAATCACATGCCTATTCCTAGCATCATCATCATCATGTTGTAAATAGACAAAAATAAATATGCATGAGCAGAAATATAACAGTAATATTGGATGACATGTGAGATGCACATTACAAGCATACAAGAATAGAATCATTCATGGCATTGGACACAATAAAAGAAATGTAGCTTGTTATTATTCAATTAGTTTAGGTCTTGTTCCCTCACCTTTAACGATGTTAGATCTTTTCCAAGCCTTGTATATCACTTTTGAACCACTGAAAAACCTAAGAAATTTATGGATTCTAAGTTAGGGTTCAAGTTTATCAAATTACAATAGTCAAAAACCTAATCTGGACTTAAACAGGCTTCCTGAAACTGTGTGGTCGCAGGTGTGGCTGAACCTATGGTCTCAGTTTTTATGACCACAGGGCGTGTGGTCGATACGTGATATGCGACCACACATGCAACCATACCTTCTCTGGGATCTTTTCGAGAGCATATAGTTGATCATGTGATCCCCGTGTGGTCAACCATAGCTACGACCACATGATGTTTTGGTCGATTCTTATCCTCAATCCAATCCCTTTATGAGTCGATTCCTTGGTTTATCATTAGGGTCTTTCCTATGATCGATCAATGACCTTAAATTCATAATTTTTTTTGCAAAGTTATTAGTCCTAACCTACTTTTCATGGATCTTCTGAGATTTCTTTTGGAGTCTCATGGTTGAGATCCTACTTTGATTTAACATATCAATTACAATGGAAGATCCAATTCTAGGTGTTCTACTGCTACAGGGAAAGGTTCCATACCTTAAGTTTGTAAAGAACTAGAACCTTTTCTACAACTCTTCCTCCTAGCCTTCTTCTTTAGATCTCTTTCTCTTTCTCCTTCTCTCTCTCTCTCTTTCAATTTGGGTTCTAAAAGAGTAGAAGAGGCTAAGAGACGTCCTATATATAAGAGAAACTCTCCATATAGAGCCCCACTTTCATTAGGAAAGAGATCCCCTAGTTTAGAAAAGTTTTCAAAACTCGGAGTCGGTCTCATCATCATGTGATCGCACGTGTGGTCATAGAATCCATCAACCACACATCCCCAATATGCGACCACACGTCGGATTTTTTAGTGGTCTCATTTTCCTAAGGTGTAGTCGACCATACCAACTCAGGTATGCGACCACATACTCAAATTTGACTGGTTTTGGGTCGTTTTGCATACCTAGCCTTATGGTTTCTTCACGTACTTGGTCTGCTTAGTCCAACCATGATAGGAAGACCTGACACGACATGGTAAGACCGGCTTAGTAGAGTGCGGGACTTACATTAGACTCACTAACAAAAGAGCGAGACAATCTTAAAGAGGATTTGAGGCAATTTCAAGAAGATGTCATGCTCGCTTTGTCCAAGAAGGTGCATTTTGAAGAGACTCTTAAGAGAAAAAGGCAAAGGGAGAACAACTTGAAACAAGCCACCATGATGGAAAGGCTTCGGGGGAGGGAGCTTGATTCCCAACTGGAAGTTCTAAGGGCAAAAACTATCGAGTTGGAGTCCTGGCTCGAGGTAGAGAAGAAGAAAGGAGAAGAGAGCCTGGCCGCGGTGTCGGCGAGACACCGTTCTGAGTTAGAGGAGGTGAAGGCTGACGTTTTCACGAGGGTTGAGGCTACCTTGGACGAATATAAAATATCTCCAGATCTAGAAAAGTACATCATGCGGCATCCTGACATGGCTGACTTTCACCTCCGATTCGGTGCCAAGCACTTCTTCGATGGTGCAAAGGATCTGCAGGTTTACATACGAGAAAAGCTACGGATTGAGGCTGACTACTCTGGATATTCCTTTTGCTGGACCAGCCCGAAGAGGAAGAAGAGGATGAGGAAGGCTCTTCAGAGGGAAGCGAGGGCGAGGCCGAGAGAGGCAAAGAAGGCACAGGAGGTGATGCGGGTGACAATCTTTGCAAAGATCGGGAGTGTGAGGATGAACCTACAAAGAAGACTAACGTGGGACCGATCCTAGGACAAGTCCAGCTAGACCTGACTTTGGAAATTGAGCCCCTCGTCCCCATTTTTCCAAGGAACCTGCTTCCACCCTTGTCCTTGCGTAAATCAAAAATACGGCCTGACCGAGCCATGCAGGTGGAACCATGCGATCCTTAAAGTACCTCACTCTCTCTCTGTTCTTTTCTTTCTACAAAAATGATGTAATCTATATCCTTCTGGTTGTACAAATTCACTTGATGTGAATAAACCTCGTCCTTTTGTCAGTGTGTTGTCATCTTTGTAGTAAGTTAGTAGTACATTTATCTTGTCGCCTTAGGTGTATGATGAAAAGAGGCTTCCTTTAGTTGAGCGATAGCGGGTTGGCAGGCCTGCCTTGAGGCATATTTGGGAGACTTGTCTCCGTAATAGAACATTGGAGCGGGATAGGCTCGTCGCTCGCATGGCTCCTCTAGAGGACGAAGTTAACTCGCTCCGTATGCTAGGTGGTTACTTTAGCGAGGCCTAAGACGAAGTGACCGGTGTTTGGATCGAGCACTTCAAGAAGCAAGAAGACTCATGGATGACGACTATCGCATATTGCAGGGCAGGTTATCCAGTTTGGAAGGTCGACATCAGGGGCTCCTTAATCAACATAAGGAAGCATGTAGAGAGCTCAGTTTGTTACGGGGCAAAGTTTCCGACTGGCGGATAGAGAGTGCCACCTATCGACATCTTAGAGTTACTACTGAAGAGCATGCTGATAGACTGGCAGAAAAGCTTACGATAGTTGAGGAGCTAGTTTACCAATTGATGGGTGGTAGGAGGAACATGAAAAGTTATTATCAGACCTGTACCCCTGACTTTGATAAAGTATATAGCGTCATGTCGCAACAAAGTACGGAGGTGCGATTTCAACCCATATTGGATGCGAAAAAACTGGTTAAAGATGTCACGAGCTTACAATTATTATATAAGGAGACGAGAGAGGGATCGATGAGGCACCAAGGAGGGAAGAATCTTCTCAGTTGCCACGGAGAGGAGAGTCATCTCGAGCACCGAGGAGAGGGGGCTCGTCTAAGGGGCCACATAGAAATGCTTAGGAGACAAGCTTTGAGTGTGCATTAGCTAACATAGTGGGCGTTCTTGTAAATGTTTTGTAACCCGTTTTTCTTTGTTTAATGTAATGTTTTTGCTAGCTGTGTCTTAACCCCCCCCCCCCCTCCAGTTCTTAGCTGTTGAGGGTATGTGTACTACTAAGAAGTAAGCGATAGTTGAATATGGAGTGATACATCATTGAATGAATGCATCCGAGTTCTTTTGTTTTCAGCTTAAGGTATGAACTTGAGCATTTTGGTCTTGCCCTTTGCGAGTTCACAAATTTTCACATGGTGGATGCAAATAGATCCATGGGGTGGTGTTCCTGGGGGAAATGGGTTAAGCCGCATTTTCCAAGAAGTTGCATACGACTTAACCAATGGCTTGAGTATACGAGCCATTTTAAGACGACGCATGCGAGTAGCCATGGGTCAAGAAGTGTGCACCTTAAGTTGTGTTCGGGTTATGCTGACTCGTCACATTAGATCCAATTAGGCTAAAAAAGAGTAATGCCAAGACAATTCATTATTATGAGCGGAGTCATATACATCATTGGTAGAATTTTCGTAGGTTCTTAAAGTGCCATAGCTTCTTGATGTATTTCTTTTTTAACATCTCGAGATAATAGGTACCAGGCCTCATTATACGGATTATTATGTATGGTCCCTCCTAAGTTGGCATTAGTTTGCCCTGTTGCTTGGGTTGCGAGACAGTGGTGTGGTGGAGCACTAAGTCGCAGACCTTGAAGTTCTGAACCCGAACGATCTAGTTGTAGTATCTGGCCACCCTTTAGTGGTAGGCTAATATTTTGAGCCGTGCCTTGTTGTGAGTTTTTTCCATTAAGTCCAGGGTAGCTCGCAGACCTTCATTGTTTTGCAATTCATCGTAGTTGGTGATGCAAATTCTAGGATGAGTAGCCTCGACGGGTATCACCGCTTCTGCCCCGTATATGAGCATGAAGGGTGATTCTCAAGTTAGAGTTATGCTCGTGGTCCTGTAGGACCATAATTGTAAGACCCGCACTCCACTAACTTGGTCTAACCGTATTGTGTCAGGTCTTCCCATCATTGCTGGACCAAGTAAACCAACTGTGTGAAGATGGATCACAAAACCAGGTATGAATCGAGTTAAAATGCTCAAAAGTATGCGTATGGTCGAATACCTAGGTAGGTATGGTCGACCATAAGGTAAGAAACAAAGGTCACTGATCCAGGACCCTACGGTCGATGTTTTCGACCCTATGGTCGACTGATTCTGCGACCGTAGGCCATCGACCGTGAGACCCCAGATCAAACTCGAGTTGAAAACTTTCCTAATTCAAGGGGAAATTACTTTCCTAATGTTGGAGAACTATATATGGAGAATTTTTCTCTATATAAAGGATGTCCCTCAATCTTTTTCACTCTTTTAGAACATTAGTAAACCCTAAAGGAAGAGAAAGAGAAGGAAAGAGAAGGAAGATATGGAGAAGAAGAGAAGACTATGGAGAAGATTTTGCTGAGAAGATTTTAGCTCTCTACCATAGGCAAAGGTATGAACCTAATATCTAAAGATGTGAATTCTATGGAATAAGGCTTCTATGGGGGATTGGAGATGTCAACCTATTATGATCCATGTGATTCCTTGAGTAAATCCCAAGGCTAATCATGAGAGGTGTGTTTGGTGATAATGATTGGTGAGAAACTACTAATGATGACCATAGGATAACCTTAGTATGAACCCAAGAGAAAAGCCGAGGAGTTGACCCAAGAAGAACTCAAATTGAATGTAGTTTATGACCTGAAATCTTAAGGTCGCAGCTACGGTCGACCATTGCATGACCAGCATGATCAAAGTATCAACCATAGGCATTCAGGAAAAATTCAAAAACCATATGGTCGCAGGTACGGTCGTATATGGTGCGACCGTGGGGTATCGATCGTATGCAGTAAGGTCGACACAGTATGAGACCATAGGACCAATCAGACACCTATCAGTGCTCTGTTTTGATTTTCAACTACTGTAACATGTTACATAGGAACCTTAACTTAAATTCATATAACTTTTAGGTTATTAAATCGATTCAAAGAGAATTACAAGGCTTGGAAGGAGATTGAGTTTTGCTAACAGGTGAGGGAACAAGACCTAAACTAATTGGATAATAACAAACTATTTACTTTATTGTGTCCAATGCCATGAATGATGCTTTGTTTGTATGCTTGTAATGTGCATCTCACATGTCATCCAATATTATTGTTATTACTGCTCATGCATATTTACTTCTGTCTATTTACTACCATGTTGATTGATGATGATAAGAATAGACATGTGATTGTGTGTGTATGGTTAGTATGTTGGGTGTGAGTGGGGCATCAGGGGGAGGACGTGGCATTGTGGTCTCTGACCTGGTCACCAGACTCTAGCTCTATCTCTACTCAAGTCTTGCCCAATAACATCGTCGTATCGCCATTACCTTAGCAGAACTATTACGTCATAGGGCATCAGGGGAGGTGGTCTCGGACCATGTAGTCTCTGACTCTATCGGGAGGCCTTAGATCTATCTCTATGGACGTATTAAGGGATACTGGGGTGAGGCCTTGGATACACTGGATGGCATTTAGGATTGGTTAGTTGCGAGCCCAGTTTGCAAGCCCTCACCAATAGGGGCTTACGTGTTGGTATGGGTAGGGCATCAGGGGAAGTGTTGGCGATGTTTGATCCGGACACTTTAGCTCTACCTCTATTCCATGGTGGGTGCATGTGGGACGATAATGGTGTTTGATCCATTGACCGGATTCACACACTTGTGTTTAGAGGTGTGGGAGCCACCAAACATTTCTATAGCATATTGCAAACTTAAAAATCAGACCAAAGATATGAATTAAATGCATGCATATGTTTATTGCATTGTTTTGTTTGCTCACTGAGCCGTGATGTGTGCTCACCCTTTCGACGTCAAATATTTTAGTTGATGATGAAGGTCCTACTATTGAAGATTATGTGAATGCATCGATATATAGACACGTTGCAGCCATGGATGTAGAAGCTATAGAAGATACGCATGATCCTTCATGCTAGTGCTACCAGTGCATTTTTTATTAGTTTAGTTATATTTGATTATTGAAACATGTAATAGGTTAATTACTTTTATGTCTTGAGTTTTGGAGATAATTGGATTAATTGTTTATCATGGTTAGATTGCTCAGTTCATTATTTATAAAGACTATCGCTTATTTGTTTATTATCTCTGATTATTACTGTGGAATGTGTGTGTGGTTAATATGGTGGGTACTACCTAACGGAGATCCTGGTTGAACCGTTGGTTTATTGACGGTTCATCACACCATTCTGGCTAGTTTAGAATTGGGGTGTGACAATAATATGCTTGGCAACTCATCGGCCCATTTGCCTTTGGTGGGCCCAAGTCATCGGGCTATCCCTCGGGATATAGTCTTATTAGTTGCTTCAACCTGACATACGGCTTCTGGATGGTTGACTGCTGTAAAGCGCTGCTGGATATTAAAGCCTTTAAGAAATGCCTTATATTGTTGGCTATTAAATTGTGGTCTTTTATCGGTGACAATGACTTGGTGGATTTTGTATTTGTATATGATGTTATTTCTGGTGAAGGCTTCGACCATGTCTGCATCGATTTTGACTACAACTTT
>JAMYWD010000166.1:0-25000 GCA_028583415.1 Protea cynaroides
CCTCCAGTTAAACACTTATACAATTTCTCATTCAGCTTAACTGGGGGATGTAATCGGATGCTGTATCATCCAATAAACCATCCAGTTTAATACTCTATCATAGACAGAGGGCTCCAGAAGGTTATCCGGAGGTTTAGGGTAGGGTACCATCTGGCAATGCCTCCACTTAACAATAAGCATATCTAGAGGTCCAGGGTTAATCGGACCCAAGAGTAATTGGAGGGACTCACCCGGAGGGTTGTGCCCCCGATTATGTGACTCCGATTGGGGTCTTCCGAGCAGTACTTAGGTTATTTTTCAGTAAAGCATTTTCCTTACCGGAGGGTTGGTCTTAGTCACCCGAATGCAAGGTCAGAGTAAAGCCCCCATTTGTACCTCTGGTTAATACCCAGAAGCTAGGCACGAACCAGAAATGGTTTTCATTTTTGGGGTTAGTCTTCCCACTTAGATTTTTTCCATTTTAGGTGTTGTGAAGCACTTACCCACCCTTGAACACATAATGGGAGTCATTTGGACCCATTGATATCTCCATTCATGGAGATAAAGGATAATACATCTTTTCTAGGTTAGAATCGTCTCCATTAATGGATACCATGAATGATGTGGATTCACCATTGGTTTAGCATAACCAATCACAAGGAAAGAAGAAGGGAATGAGGTATAAATCTTACCTCAATAGATAACTAAGCTTGAGCTCAAATCTTGAAGTTTTAAGCTCCTCCTTCAATCACTCTCTCTTACTCTCAAGGAACTAAGAAGAGAGAAATAAAGAGTGAGCCTTCTTATTTATAGAATCCCGAGGAGAGTGAGTGTATCACTCGGACTCAAACTGGATGCTGACAACCGGGTAATGCACCATCCGATAAAGCATCCAGTTGGGCTTAAAAATGGCCCCATGCTTGTGTGATGGGCCCAAGCTAGTGAGGATACTTCCTAGGTCATTTGAATCTTCTTCCCCACCTAGGGTTTGACCTGACATTATACTGAGGGTCAAGATATTTAGGTGCCATGTGTTGGCACAACAAGACCCGGCACAGAGGGATCCGAATTGGTGAGGATTCCAGGTGTGGGTCTTACAATATACTAAATTTGTAAGGATTTTTGTGAGGACAAATGAGGGTTTTCCTAATAAAAATAAGGATCATCCACTTTCGCTTTTGATCTTTCCCTATGTAAATTTTTTTCACTTTTTTTAGTGTTTGGGTAAAAATAATTAATTAAAAGAAAAAATAGTAAAAAACTAAAAACCAATAAATTTTGGTCCTATGGTGGCCGTTTTGAGGGCTACAGTCGCACCTATGGTCAACCGTAGAACCTATGGTGGCATGTTTTGGTTGTATGGTCGACGGTTTATGTGACCGTATGAACGACCGTACGAACCTAGAACCGACTCCGTGTTTAGGAAACTTTCCTAATTTGAGGAGGACTCTTTCCTAATTGAAAGAGGACTCTATATGGAGGTTTTTCTCTATATATGGGACGTTCCTTAGCCTCTCTCACTCTTTTAGACCCAAATTGAAACTCCAAACCTAAGAAAGAAGAGAGAGAGAGAGAGGAAGAGAAGGAGAAGGAGATTTGAAGAAGAAGGCTAAGAGAAAGGTTTGCAGAGAAGAGTTCTATCTTTCTACAACAAGCTTAAGGTATGGACTTGACTCTGTAGGATAGATCAGATAGGATAGGTTCCGTTCCATCAAGTTATTGTATTGAATCTAATGTAACAATTTCGGTTATGGAATTTCTAAGCAAAACCATGAGAGAATAGGTTAGGGATAATTGATAAGGATAAACTATGATTCAAAAGCCATAAAATGATCATTAGGGAGGACCCCATTGATGAACCAAGAGGAAGAACTCATAGGAGAAGTAAAAATTAATCTGACTACGTATGATCGCAGTTATGGTCGACCATAAGATGAGAAAAATATCGACCACAGCCATTCGGGAAGAATTCAGGAAACATACGGTAGCAGGTATGGTCGCATGTATGGCGACCATAGGGTGTCAACTGTATGACCTATGGTGGCATATATTGCGACCATAGCATCAACCATAAGATCCACTATAGGATAACAGCAAGTATATTTTGAGACCAAGCAAGGTTTTTGACTACTGTAACTTGATAAACTTGAACCCTAACTTAAATACATTAATTTTTGAGGTTCCTAATAGATTCAAAGTGACTTCCAAAGCTTGGGGGAGGAACAAACATCAATCAATGGTAAGGAAACAAGACCTAAACTAATTGGCTAATAACAAACTGTTTTACTTATTGAGTCCAATGTCATGATTGATTCTATGCTTGTATGCTTGTAATGTGTATTTCACATGTCATCCAATATTTCTGTTATTACTGCTCATGCATATTTATTTATGTCTATTTATAATATGATGATGATGATGATGCTAGGAATAGGCATGTGATTATTTGTGTGTGGTTAGTGTGTTGGATGCTAGTAGAGCATCAGGGGGAAGACGTGGCATGATGGTCATTGACCTCGTCACCAGACTTTAGCTCTATCTCTACTCAAGTCTTACCCACTAACATCGTCGTATCGCCATTACCTTAGCAGAACTATTACGTCGTAGGGCATCAGGGGAGGTGATCTCAGACCTTGTGGTCTTTGACTCTGCTAGGGGGCCTTAGCTCTATCTCTATGGACGTATTGAGGGATGGTAGGGTGAGGCCTTGGATACACTGTTTGGCATTATGATTGGTTAGTTGCGAGCCCAGTTTGCAAGCCCTCGCCAATAGGGGCTTATGTGTTGGTATGGGTAGGGCATCAGGGGAAGTGTTGGCGGTGTTTGATCCGGACCTTTAGCTCTATCTCTATTCCATGGTGGGTGCATGTTGGGCAGCAATGGTGTTTGATCCATTGGGCGGATTCACACACTCATGTATAGAGGTGCGGTGGCTGCCAATCTTTTCTATAGCGTTTGCATAAAACCAGACCAAAGATATGAATTGAATGCATGCATATGTTTGTTGCATTGTTTTGTTTACTCACTGAGCTCAAGTTGGAGAGCTGATCCTCACGTGCGTAATTCTTTTTAGTTTCTGATGTTGTAGATGTTACTGTTGAAGATTATATGAATACACCAACGTATGGACAAATGGCGGCTATGGATGTGCAAGCTGTGGAGGACGATTATGGCTCGTCAAGCGAGTGTTTCCATTGTGGTTATACTTAGTGTTTTATTCCCATATTTTGATACTTGTAATAGGTGTTAATTAAGTTTTGGTTACTTGGAGATAACTGGATTATTTAATTGTTTATCATTGTAGACACTTAGTTCATTATTAGTAAGACTTTCGCTATTTACTCTGATTATTATTGTGGAATGTGTATTTGGTTTGCTATATTGGCATGGCCTATACGAGATCCTGGTTGAACCGTTGGTTCTTATGATGGTTCATCACACCATTGGTTAGTCCAAAATTAGGGTGTGAAATATCAAAAAAAAAAAAAAAAAAAAAAAAAAAAAAAAAAAAAAAAAAAAAAAAAAAAAAAGAAAGGGAAGGGGGGGGGGGGAAAGATCTCGGGCTAGATCCAATAGAGATAGGAGAACAATGGCCATACACCAAAAATAAGAGTAACCATAAAAGAAGATAAAGCTATACTCTTGGATGATGTTGAGACTCAGAGTGAGATCTGCCACACGCTGATCCATCATCGTTGAGCATTAAATGAGGTTGAAATTTAACCTCACCACTATCAGGGTCGAGAATGGGTAATGAGAACCCATCTAAGCATATGCCCAATAATGATAATCAAATTGGAGCAAGTCAAAGGGGGTGAACAACCAGGCCATTCCAGCCATCCTACCTGGACTACCAAGTGCCTTGGCCACGATTGTAATGAATTTGGTCAGGTAAAATGCAAAAGCAAGAATAAATTATTCCAGTTATGTAAGTTACCATGGGAATCACTACCCTAATTGCAAATGCTATACCAATACCTCCAGGTCACACCAAGTACGATACCAGTTGGTAGCAATACTATAGCTCCAGCACCTGTTAGCTATAACACAGTGCCTACCATACAGTAAGTCCCAGTAACGCACACCCCAATGCAGAAGCATGGTGCACCACAAGCAGTGTGTTTACCCTTATCAGCCACCAAGCTATGAGATAGCTACCCCATGACAGAATGATCCGACAAGGATTAAAGAATGTTTTTTAAAGATGAAGTCTCAGATGTTTTCAGCAAGGGATCAAATCTATTGTGGCCATGTAACTAGAGATGTTTATATAGGATGCGATGCAACATTGACTTACCCTTATGATTATAGAGGATGCACATACCTGATTTTAAATTCTTGTGCCTTGATAGGATACCTTCTCAATTCAACCTGTCAATTGAAGCTATAGATATTGTTTCCTTAGAATTAATCCTGATTATACCAACCTAAGCTACTCTCATAGTCGACAACATGAATAGAGATATAAACTAAATGAACAGTTAAATGTTTAATCATGTTGAGTGTACATCTTTCTAATTTATACCTTATTTATTGATGTACCAAAACTTTCTCCAGATTTACTCTTGTAATCCCTTAACCAATGGCATTATATAGTAGAACCTACAAACCATGAGGTTAAGAGTTGAAGAACCTCTATTTCCATGTATTTGGACCATCGTGCAACCTAACGACCTTTTGATGCCAGTTGGATTACCATAGATTTACTCCTGATCCTTTAAACCTAAGTTTACTAGATAAAACAAGTGTTCGTCATTATACCGAATTTAAAAGAAGAAAATGAATCGCTTTTGTATAAGCATTATGATTCTTACATTTCTCGACATCCATTGATAAGATGTTTAGTTAATAATGAATTATTGGAAGGAAGATGATTGAATTCAGAATAATCTCTATAGCCAAGAAACCTTAGATGAAGTAGTAGAGAATCTATTTCAAGATTGCTGAATGGATGGATTGAGACATGGCCTATAAAAGAGTGCATAAGCAAAAAATGAGAACAATCAAGAGTAGTCAGTACAGAATAAATAGTGCTCCGGTAGAGTTAAAGATGGTTATATCAGTACGAATTTTGACAAGGCAGAATATTTCTAAAAGCATATCTAAAAGTGGATACACGGATAAAGTCAAAAATCATGGCATTGATAGTATTCGGATTAGTACAATGATTATTGAGTTAATACCAATGTCGAGTGAGATGATTAAGTAAAAGACCAAAAGTGAGTTTGTTGGAATTAATAAGAATATAAGCATATACCCTAATGCTTATAGGTAGACTTGAGATATGTAGAGACTAACCAAGCAAAATATGCTTTTTGAGATATATGGAAGAGAGATCAGGGTAGAGCAGAAGTGATAAAAGAGATATAAGCTAATAAGTGCAATATGAGATTATTGGTGTCAGCTAATGAGATTTTCAGGATATGAGATTATTGATGATAGTCTTTGAAAAACTAAGAGGTCAAAGGGGACTAAACATGCTCTTAACACCTTTAAACCAGATTTTGCTAGTTCAAGCCCTTTCAGACTAGATGTTGTATTAGATGAGTGTCATGAACAATGTCCAAATCGTATGGATGGAATAAAGTTGGATGGAACCTAATTCGACTTGAGATGACAGACTTTGACATCATCTTGGGGGGCAGACTGATTGTCTCAACACTCTACAAAGCTGTTATGTGCATAAAAGAAGTTGTCATTCAAGAATAAAGACTGCATATAATTTGATTTTATTGGAAGCATATTGCTTAGGAAGCGAAAGCTTATTCTCTATGCAATAAAGACAAATAGATGCTTTGAAAAGAAATGAGTTGGATACAGGGTATCTGTGGTAGAAGTTACCAAAGAAGCACTACAGATGGAAGATATTAATGTGATGCATAAATTCCTTAACGTGTTTTCAGTAGACTTACCTCAGTTGCCACCTGATCGTGCGACTGAGTTTGTTATCAACTTGTCACTAGGGACAGAACCTGTGTCTAAGGCACGCTATAAAATAGCTCCTACAGAGTTGAAGGAACTGAAGACTCAACTATAGGAGTTATTAGACATAGGATCTAATCAGCCAAGTATTCCATCACGGAAGCGCCAGTGTTATTAGTGAAGGAGAAGGACGGTAGTATCTGATTATGTATAGACTATCGGGAATTAAACAAGCTAACCATAAAGAATTGATATCCATGGCTACGGATTAATGACTTGTTCGATCAGTGGAAGGTGCAAAGGTATTCTCCAAGATCGATCTACGGTTAGGATACCATCAATTGAAGATTAAGGCCAAAGACATTCCAAAGATAGCATCCAGAACTAGGTACGTACATTATGAGTTCCTAGTGATGTCTTTTGGTTTGACCAATGCACCCGCATATTTTATAGAGTTTATGAATCAGATATTCCATGATGTGTTGGACACTTTGGTCATAACTTCTATCGATGATATTTTGGTCTATTCCAAAGATGAAAAAAAAGAGTCCTGCAACAGACCTTAAAGCAGCCTTATAATGTTTGAGAATGGAGAAGTTTTACGCCAAGTTCATGAAGTGTGAGATTTGGTTAAACTAAGTGATCTTTTTGGGTCACATAGTACCATCAGAAGGAATAAAGGTGGACCCTATTAAGATAGAAGCAATCGTATGGTGAGAAATACCTAAGAATATTATGGAGATCAGAAGTTTCTTGGAATTAGCTGGTTATTATAGGCGGTTCGTGGAGGACTACCCTAGAATCATCGTACCTCACCAAGCTGACTAGGAAAGGGAAGAAGTTCATTTGGTCTGATCAGTGCGAAGAGTGCTTCTGGACATTGAGAGCAAGGTTGATATCAGCACCCATCTAGATCATTCCAGCACAAAGGGAACCTTTGACCCTATACATCAATGCTTTCGAATTGGGCCTAGGATGCGTGTTGATACAAGGAGAACAAGTGATTGTCTATGCTTCAACACAAATGAAGGAGCATGAGGAGAGTTACCCTACTCATGACTTGGAGTTAGCGATTGTGATTCATGCAATCAAAACTTGGAGACATTAGTTAAACGGAGAAGAATTTTAGATTAAATCAGATTACAAGAGTTTTACTTAGCTCTTCACTCAGAAGGAGTTGAACATGAGGCTAAGGAGATGGTTGGAACTCCTGAAGGACTAAGACTGCGGTATTTAATGTCACCGGCGTAAGGCTAATATGATAGTTGAGGCCTTGAGCAAAAAGGGCAATACGAACTCAGAAGGACTTAAGACCAATGCTGTCTTATGATCCACAGCAACAAATTCATATTGGAGGAAAAACAGCATATAATAGAAACTTGTGATGATCCAATTGAGCGAGAACTTATGGATGAACCTATGGAGCAATAGTTCCTCGCTTGCATTTGTAGCGTTAAAGATCATTTCTGATTCGATGGACGAAGTAAAAGCAATAATTTTGTTAGGTCCATATCTGAGAATGATGCAAGAGATTTAGAGAAAGGAAAACCTAATCTACACTTTACATTGGATTCAGATAAAGTACTTAGATACAGAGGATGATGGTGTATACCTAAAGGTGAAAACTTTGACATCATGAATAGGATAATGATAGGAACCTATTGTACTCTATATTTAGGACATCCTGGAGTACCAATATGTATCATCACCTGAAGAGGTTGTACTGGTATAGAGGAATGATAATAGACGTGGCTTAGTGCATGTTTCAATGTTTGGATTGTCGACAAGGGAAGGCTGAAAGACAAGGACCAAAATGGCTTGCTACAACCATTATCAGAGCCAGCTTGGAAGTGGAACTGTATTACAATGGACTATGTCATTGATTTACCACTGACTCCCAGATCGATTGACGCTGTCTGGGTGATTGTTGATCGCCTTATGAAGACAGCTCCTTCCATTTCTATACGACCTCGGTATGCTTTGAAGCGGCTAACTAAGCTATATGTGGATAATATTGCTAGATAGAATGGTATGCCTGCAAGTATAGTGTCAGATAGAGGCTCATGCTTTACCTCAAAGTTTTGGGAGGAACTACAGAAAGCAATGGGAACAAAATTATAGTTTAGTACCGCATTTTACCCACAAACCGATGGACAGTCGGAGCAGACGATGTAGATCCTAGAAGATATGCTCAGAGTTTGTAAAATTGATTTCAGGAAGCTTGAGTTGAGAAGTTATCACTGATTGATTTTGCTACCACACTACCATATGGATGTCATCTATGTAGCATGGTACGGTAGGAAATGTCGAGCTTCTTTGTTTTGGAATGAAGTTGGAGAATGAGGAATTGTAATGTAAGAACCGTATAGTACTAACCCGGTCTTACCACCTTGTACCAGGTCTTCCTATCATGGTCGGACCAAGTGGACCAAGTGCGTGAAGAAACCACAAGGCTAGGTATGTAATTCGAACCATAAATCATCTAATTGAGACGTGTAGTCGCATACCTAAACAGGTGTGGTCGACCACACCTCAGAATAATGAGACCACTGAAGTCTGGGAAGTGTAGTCACAGATTTAGGACGTGTGCTCAACGGATCCTGCGACCCCACATGAGACCACACGATGATATAATTGACTCCAAAATTAAGAAACCTTCTTAATCTGAAGGGGGTTCTTTCTTAATCAAAGTAGGACTCTATATGGAAGTTTTCCTCTATATATAGGACGTCCCTTAGCCTCTTTCATTCTTTTAAAATTCAAACTGATAGAGAGAGAAAGAGAGGAGGAGGAAGAGAAGGAAAATTGAAGAGGAAGACTACGAGAAGGAATTTCAGAGAGAGCTCTGATTCTTCAACAAGTTTAAGGTATGAAAACATCCCCTACAATAATTGAATGCCTAGAATAGACCATGGATGAAGTATTGATTCAAAGTAGGATCTCAACCACGAGACCCATAGATGAAAACTCAAAGGAAATCCATGAAGAGTAGGTTGGAGTAGATAATTCTAAAAAATATGAAATTTAGGCCAAAGATCAATCATAAGAAGGACCCCAGTGATAATTTAAGGAATCAAATCATGAATGGGTTAGACTGAGAATGAAAGTCGACTAAGCACTCGTGTGGTCACAGCTATGGTCGACCACACGAGGCACATGTGTCGACCATACGCCCTAAAAAAGTTTTCAGGAAGGGTGTGGTCGCATGTGTGTGGCCATTGATATGCAACCACACGTATCGGCCACACACCCTGTGGTCGCAGAAGCTGAGACCACAGGTGCAACCATACCTGTGATCACTCAGATTCTGGAGGTCTGATTGATTCCAGATGGGACATTTAAACACTGTAATTAATGAATATGAACTCTAACTTAGAATCCATAAATTTATTAGGTTTCCAAGTGGTCCAAAAGTGATTTACAAAGCTTGAAAGAGGAACAACCAACAATCAAAGGTGAGGGACCTAAACTAATTGGATAATAATAAACTGTTTACTTTATTGAGTCCAATTCCATTATTGATTCTATACTTATATGCTTGTAATGTGCATCTTACATGTCATCTAATATTCCTGCTATTACTGTTCATGCATATTTAATTTTGTTTATTTATAACATGATGGTGATGATGATGTTAGGAATAGGCATTTGAATGTATATGTATGGATGGTGTATTGGATGCGAATGGAGCATCAGGGAGAGGACATGGCATGGTGGTATTTGACCCCGTCACCAAACTCTAGCTTTATCTCTACTCATGTCTTGCCCACTGGCATCGTCGTATCGCCATTACCTTAGCAGAACTGTTACGTCGTAGGGCATCAGGGTAGGTGTCTCAGACCATGTGGTCTCTGACTCTGCTGGGGGGCCTTAGCTCTCTCTCTATGGACGTATTGAGGGATGCTGGGGTGAGGCCTTGGATACACTGATTGGCATTAGGATTGGTTAGTTGCTAGCCCAGTTTGCAAGCCCTCGCCCATAGGGGCTTACATGTTGGTATGGGTAGGGCATCAAGGGAAGTGTTGATGGTGTTTGATCCACACTTTAGCTTTATCTCTATTCCATGGTAAGTGCATGTGAGACGGCAATGGTGTTTGATCCATTGGGCAGATTCACACACTCTTGTATAGAGGTGTGGGGGCCACCAAACATTTTTATAGCACATTGCAAAATTATAAATCAAACCAAAGATATGAATTGAATGCATGCATATGTTTGTTGCATTGTTTTTTTTTTTCTCACTGAGCTCAAGTTGGAGAGATGACCCACGCGCGCGTAATTATTTTTAGTTTCTGATGTTGCGGGTGTTACTTTTGAGGACTACATGTAAGACCCATGTCAATCTAACCCGGTCTTATCACCTTGAACCAGGTTTACCCATCATGGTCGAGTCAAATGGACCAAGGGCATGAAGGAGATCGAGATCCCAGGTATGAAATCGACCCAAAAATACTTAATTCTAGGGGAGGGTCGCACACCCAGTGAAGCAGGGTCGGACCTCCCAAAACAGAATGTCAGACCCTCAGTTTTTGAGGGAGGGTCGGACAGCTTAAGACCCTAGGGTCGACGGGATCATCGACCCTCCCATCGACCCTCGGTTTCTGATGAAAATGAAATTAGGAAATTTCCTAATTTTCGGTTGAGATTCTTTCCAAATCTCAAAGGGACTATTATAGGACATTCCTAGTCTATTTAAAGGACATTCCTAAGCCACATTCACTCCTTTCACAACCCTAATTGAATTGAGAGAAAGAGAGAAGAAGGAAAAGAGGAAGAAAGGAGGCTAGGAAGAAGGTTTAGCAAAAAGGAGAAGAAATTTCAGAGAAAAGTAATCTTCTCAGGTATGGATACTAATTCCATGAGTTTCTACAGACCTTAGGTTAGATATGGTTGAGTGTAGGATTTCGGAGAAACTCAAACCATCCATCCATGGTTAGGTTTTCATGGAAAACCATAGGATGATGCACGAAAACTATTTAGATGGTTTATACATGGTTCTAGACCATGGAATGAGTGTTAGGTGAATGTAGGAAGCAAGTCATAGGACCCCAAACACGAAGAATGGATTAAAAAGTGGAAATTGGACCAGAGTGCACCGAGGGTTGCACCGAGGGTCGATAGACCATCCGACCCTAGGTGTTTCTGACCATCGACCTTCAGCATTCGGGAAGTTCAGAATGGAGGGAGGGTTGATAGACCCATCGACCCTAGCATCGACCCTCAGTTGACAGAATGGTTTTTAAATTCTGAATTAATTCTAATTAAATTCTATCGACTTTGTTAGGTTTGCTAGCAATATAATAACATTATAAAGGTGATTTTAAAGCTTGAAAAAGTATCTATTGGCAAGCTAAGGTGAGGAACCTTAACTCCAAACTAAATTGGTTAATAATAAACTGTTTTCTATTTCTTGAGTCCTATGCCATGTTTGATTCGATGTGAATATGTTTGTAATGTGCATACAGTATGCCATCCAATATTTCTATTACTTGTTCATGCATATTTACTTTATTGTTTATAACATGATGATGATGATGATGATAAGAATAGGCATGTGATTGTATGTGTGTGGTTGGTGTGCTTGATGCGAGCGAGTATCAGGGGAGGTGTGTTGAGAACATCAATAACCGTTAACCTTTGGCGGGTCTCAGCACTTTAGCTCTATCTCTAACTCAAGTCTTGTGCATTGACATCGTCGTATCGCCATTACCTTAGCAGAACTATTATGTCGTAGGGTATCAGGGGTTGTGGTCTCGGTCCTTGTAGTCTCTGACTCTACCGGGGGGCCTTAGCTCTATCTCTATGGGCATTCTGAGGGATGCTGGGGTGAGGCCTTGGATACACTGTTTGGCATTAGGATTGGTTAGCAGCGAGCCCAGTTTGCAAGCCCTCGCTAACAGGGGCTTACGTGTTGGTATAGCATTATATAGCAATAAACGTTAACCTTTGTTGTATAATGTTATGGTAGGGTGGATGGGGACGATGATAAATGTTAACCTTCGGGCGGGCTTCCACACCCTGTGTATAGAGGCAGTGTCAATAAACGTTAACCTTTGACCACCCAACCTTTCTATTGCACATTGCAAACTATAAACCAAGACCAAAGATATGAATTGACTTTTTGCATGCGTATGAAATGTTGTATTGTTTTGGCTACTCACTGAGCCGTGTTGTGTGCTCACCCCTCGACGTCGAATATTTTTAGTTGATGATGCAGGTTATACAGTTGAAGATTATATGAATGCGTCGGCGTACGGAAACGTTGCAGCTATGGACGTTGGAGCTGAAGATGATACACACGATCTCTCTTGCGAGTGCAACTCGTGTGTATTTGATTAGATATTTTTCGTAGGTTTCTTTATTGGATTTATAAGACATGTATTTGGTATTTAAATATTTCTGTCTCAGTTAAACACAGAATAATTTGTTATTATTTATGGATATCATTTTAGTTCTCACTTCATATTAGTTATAAATTTTCCGCTATTGTGTATTACTCTGATTATGATTGTGGATGCGTGTTAAGTTTGGATAACGCGGGGATAGCCTATTTGAGATCCTGGTTGAACCGTTGTTTATTTAGCGGTTCATCACACCATTCTGAACAGTGTGGAATTGGGGTGTGACAACTTGGTATCAGAGCATCTCAGGCCTTGCCCGTCGAACTGACACACATTCAAGACCATTGTGAACTGAGATAGGATAAATTAAAAGCTTTAATACAAACACACAATAAGCACCTGTGTTGGTTGAGACAGAACCTAAACAAGACAATAATGTACCTATAAAAGGTGGAACCATATACATACACTCACACAGAAAGAGAAGACAAAAAAAAAATTATCCTAATAAACAAACAATATAGGGTATTATTTATAAGTTGGGTAGTTATCCAAATATACAAGGATATAGTACAGTAGCAAAAAGGAAGCTTCTATAAAGCAGAAAATTTAATACCGAGTTGATAATCACAAGATGTGAAACTCGATGTATTTGGGAAGAAAGAAAATGGCTAGTAATGCCTAAACCCCTGTAGAGATAAAGGACAAAAAAAAAAATTCTCGGGCTAAATCCAAACAGAGATAAGAGGATAATGGCCAAGTAAATAGATATGTTTATATAGGATGCGGTGCATTATTGATTTACTCTTATGATTATAGAGGATGCACATACCAGATTTTAAATTCGCGTGTCTTGACAGGATACCTTCTTGATTTAACCTGTCAATCGGAGTTATAGATATTGTTTCTTTAGTATTAGTCCTGATTATACTAATCTGAACCACTCTCATGATCAACAACATGAACAGAGATATGAATTGAATTGAACAGTTAAATGTTTAATCATGTTGAGCGTACATCTTTTCGATTTATACCTGATTTATTGATGTATGAAATCTTTCTCCAGATTTACTCCTGTAGTGCGTCGACCTATGGCATTATATATTCAATAGAACCTGTAACCATGAGGTTAAGAACTATAAAGCCTCTATTTCCATGTATTTGGACCATCGTGTAACTTAACGATCTTTTGATGCCGGTTGGGTGATCACAGATTTACTCCTGATTTAAACCTAGATTCGTTAAATAAAGCAAGTGGTTGTCATTATGATAATTGAAAGAAGGAAATGAATTGTTTTGGACAAACATTCTGAATTCTACACTCCCTGATCATTGTTGATAAAGAGGTGTAGTGATAATGGAATTATTGGAAGAAAGATGATTGGATTCAGATTAAATGCTATAGCCAATGAAACTCAGATGAAGTAATGGAGAATTTATTTTGAGATTGCTAAATTGATGGATATGAATCATGTCTATAAAAGAGTGCATGAGAAAATGTGGGAACTATTAAGAGTAGCCAGTAAAGAAATAGATAGCACTCAAGTAGAGTTAATGATGGTTATATCGGTATGAATTTTGACAAGGTAGAAGATTCCTAAAGGCAAATTTAAGAGTAGAGACA
The DNA here is from genome assembly GCA_028583415.1 of Protea cynaroides. Classification (NCBI taxonomy): domain Eukaryota; kingdom Viridiplantae; phylum Streptophyta; class Magnoliopsida; order Proteales; family Proteaceae; genus Protea; species Protea cynaroides. The sequence goes on from JAMYWD010000166.1 coordinate 13,867, forward strand.
AGGATAAAGTCATGGCATAAGTAGTACTCGATTTAATACAATGATAATTGAGTTATGCCCAATGTTGAGGGATATGATTAAGTAAAGACCAAAAGTGTTTGGCTGAATAAATGAATTTATAAGCATATACCCTAATGCTTATAGATAGACTTGAGATGGCAGACTTTGACGTCATCTTGGGAATGGACTGGTTAGCTCGGCATTCTGCAAATCTGTTATGCGCCGAAAAGAAGCTAACATTTAAAGATAAAGAAGGAGCAGAATTCAGTTTCTCGGGAACCAAACTTCCCAGGAGACGAAAGCTTATACTCTCAGCATTAAAGGCTAAGAAGTGCCTTGAGAAAGGGGCGGTCGGATATCTAGTATCAGTGGTCGACCTAACCACGGAAGCACCACGAATGGAAGATATTGACGTCGTGCGGGATTACCCAGATGTATTTCCGGAGGAACTACCCGGACTACCACCCGATCGAGCCACGGAGTTTGTAATAGACCTTATACCTGGAGCCGCACCAGTATCAAAAGCACCTTATAGAATGGCTCCTACAGAATTGAAGGAATTAAAAGTGCAACTACCAGAACTGCTGGATAAGGGTTATATTGGACCCAGTATATCTCCATGGGGAGCACCGGTGTTGTTCGTAAAGAAGAAGGATGGTAGTGTTCGATTATGCATCGACTATCGAGAGTTGAATAAACTGACCATCAAGAATCGATACCCACTACCCAGGATCGATGACTTTTTCGATAAGTTACAAGGAGCGAAGGTATTTTCAAAGATCGATCTTCGATCAGGCTATCATCAACTGAAGATTAAAGAAGGTGACATTCTGAAGACAGCTTTCAGGACAAGATACGGACATTATGAGGTCCTAGTGATGTCCTTCGGACTAACTAATGCACCGGCAACGTTCATGGAACTTATGAACCGAGTTTTCCACGATATGTTGGACACGTCGGTGATAGTATTTATTGATGACATATTGGTATACTCCAAGGACAAGGAAACCCATGTCAAGAACCTAAACGCAGCCCTACAGCGTTTAAGGAAAGAAAAGTTATACGCCAAATTTTCAAAGTGTGAGTTTTGGCTAAGTGAAGTCGCCTTTCTAGGCCATGTAGTATCCGCGAAAGGAATCAAAGTGGACCCCAGTAAGATCGAAGCTATTATGAAGTGGGAAGCACCAAAGAGCGTCTCAGAAATTAGAAGTTTTCTGGGTCTAGCTGGATATTATCAGAGATTCGTAGAAGACTATTCTCGGATTGCCGTACCTCTCACCAGTTTGACCAAGAAAGGAGAAAAGTTTGTATGGACGGATAAGTGTGAAAAGAGCTTTCAAACACTGAAGACCAGATTGATATCCGCTCCAATTTTAACCATTCCCGTTCCGGGACAGACATTTACTTTATATACTGATGCATCGGGATTGGGACTAGGATGTGTGCTTATGCAAGGAGAACAAGTAATTGCGTATGCATCGAGACAGTTGAAGGTACATGAGAAAAATTACCCAACCCATGATTTGGAATTAGCGGCAGTAGTACATGCTATCAAGATATGGAGACACTACCTATACAGAGAGAAATTTCAGATTAAGTCGGACCATAAAAGTCTTACTTATCTATTTAATCAGAAGGAGTTAAATATGAGACAGAGAAGATGGCTGGAACTATTAAAAGACTATGATTGTGATATCCAGTATCATCCGGGAAAAGCGAATGTGGTAGCGGATGCAGAGCTGGAAAGCAATGATAAAATCTCAAGGAGAAACCAGCACGACTGCAGCAATGTATACCAATGGAATGGTGTTTAATCACGGCAACGAGCAGTATGTGATAGATACACCGGATGGATCAACCAACCAAGGGTTCATTCATCGGTTTTCAAATATGTTCGCGGCATTGAAGATTATACCGGATATAGTGGACGAAGTGAAGACAGCTATCAAAGCAGATCCTTATCTGAGAACAGTACAAGAAGATATTGAGAAAGGTAGGACTAACCCTGAGTTCACCTTGGATGACGAGAAGGTACTGAAATACAAAGGAAGAATATGTGTACCCGAAACAGAAAGTGTAGACATTAGACACCGACTCATGAAAGAAGCCCATACCACCATCTACTCGGTACATCCTGGAAGTACAAAAATGTATCATGATCTAAAGAAACTGTATTGGTGGAGGGGAATGAAGGCAGATGTAGCCAAGTTCGTGTCTCAATGCCTAAATTGTCAGAAGGTAAAGGCGGAACGACAAAGACCCGCAGGACTGTTACAACCATTACCGGAACCAGCATGGAAATGGGACTGCATCACTATGGACTTCGTCACAGGACTACCATTGACTCCTCGAGTAGTTGACGCAGTTTGGGTGATTGTAGACCGTCTGACTAAGACAGCTCGCTTCATACCGATACGACCCCAATATACACTCGAAAGGTTAGCAAAGCTGTATGTGGATAACATTGTTCGGTTACACGGTGTTCCAGAAAGCATTGTGTCCGATAGAGATCCACGATTTACTTCCAAATTTTGGGAAGGACTGCAAAAGGCTATGGGTACAACATTGAAGTTCAGTACTGCATTCCACCCACAGACTGACGGACAGTCGGAGCGTACAATCCAGATTTTAGAAGATATGCTACGAGCATGTGTGATTGATTTCAAGGGATCATGGGACGAAAAGTTACCACTGATCGAGTTCGCTTACAATAACAGCTATCAGGCTACTATACAGATGTCACCTTATGAAGCACTGTATGGTAGGAAGTGTCGAACTCCCTTGTTTTGGAATGAAGTTGGAGAACGTAGTATTGTTGGACCGGAATTTGTTGAAGAGACTTGTCGAGTGGTCGACATAATCAAGGAAAGAGTAAGAGTAGCTCAGAACCGTCAGAAGCAATACGCAGATACTCGACGAAGAGATCTAGAGTTCGCCGTAGGTGATAAAGTATTTCTGAAAGTATCGCCTATGCGAGGATTGAAGAGGTTCGGACAGAAAGGAAAACTAAGTCCAAGATATGTCGGACCATATGAGATTCTGGCTAAGCGTGGAAAAGTAGCTTATCAGTTAGCACTACCACCATCTATGTCAAGTGTGCATGACGTATTTCACATATCCTTATTGAAGAAGTATGTCAAAGACCCAACACATATGTTGACAGTAGATTTGCCGGAACTGACTGATGATTTGACATTTGAAATAATACCAATGGAAATCACTAGTCGAAAGGTTCAACGTCTACGCAACAGAGATATCTATTATGTTAAGGTCACATGGAAAAGTAGAGACATGGAAGAGATTACATGGGAAGAAGAAAATGCTATGAGAAAGCAATACCCTCACTTGTTTGATTCAGAAGGTATGTACAATTTCGAGGACGAAATTTTTATAAGTTGGGGGGAGTTGTAAGACCCGTGTCAATCTAACCGCGGTCTTACCACCTTGAACCAGGTTTACCCATCATGGTCGAGTCAAATGGACCAAGGGCATGAAGGAGATCGAGATCCCAGGTATGAAATCGACCCAAAAACACTTAATTCTAGGGGAGGGTCGCACACCCAGTGAAGCAGGGTCGGACCTCCCAAAATAGAAAGTCAGACCCTCAGTTTTTGAGGGAGGGTCGGACAGCTTAAGACCCTGGGGTCGACGGGATCATCGACCCTGGGGTCGACGGTATCATCGACCCTCCCATCGACCCTCGGTTTCTGACGAAACTGAAATTAGGAAATTTCCTAATTTTCGGTTGGGATTCTTTCCAAATCTCAATGGGACTATTATAGGACATTCCTAGTCTATTTAAAGGACGTTCCTAAGCCACATTCACTCCTTTCACAACCCTAATTGAATTGAGAGAAAGAGAGAAGAAGGAAAAGAGGAAGAAAGGAGGCTAGGAAGAAGGCTTAGCAAAAAGGAGAAGAAATTGCAGAGAAAAGTAATCTTCTCAGGTATGGATACTAATTCCATGAGTTTCTACAGACCTTAGGTTAGATATGGTTGAGTGTAGGATTTCGGAGAAATTCAAACCATCCATCCATGGTTAGGTTTTCATGGGAAACCATAGGATGATGCACGAAAACTATTTAGATGGTTTATACATGGTTCTAGACCATGGAATGAGTGTTGGGTGAATGTAGGAAGCAAGTCATAGGACCCCAAACACGAAGAATGGATTAAAAAGTGGAAATTGGACCAGAGTGCACCGAGGGTCGATAGACCATCCGACCCTAGGTGTTTCTGACCATCGACCCTCAGCATTCGGGAAGTTCAGAATGGAGGGAGGGTCGATAGACCCATCGACCCTAGCATCAACCCTAGCATCGATCCTCAATTGACAGATTGGTTTTTAAATTCTGAATTAATTCGAATTAAATTCTATCGACTTTGTTAGGTTTGCTAGCAATATAATAACATTATAAAGGTGATTTTAAAGCTTGGAAAAGTATCTATTATCAAGCTAAGGTGAGGAACCTTAACTCCAAATTAAATTGGTTAATAATAAACTGTTTTCTATTTCTTGAGTCCTATGCCATGTTTGATTCGATACGAATATGTTTGTAATGTGCATACAGCATGCCATCCAATATTTCTATTACTTGTTCATGCATATTTACTTTATTGTTTATAACATGATGATGATGATGATGATAGGAATAGGCATGTGATTGTATGTGTGTGGTTGGTGTGCTTGATGCGAGCGAGTATTAAGGGAGGTGTGATGAGAACATCAATAAACGTTAACCTTTGGCGGGTCTTAGAACTTTAGCTCTATCTCTAACTCAAGTCTTGTGCATTGACATCATCGTATCGCCATTACCTTAGCAGAACTATTATGTCGTAGGGTATCAGGGGAGGTGGTCTCGGTCTTTGTAGTCTCTGACTCTACCGGGGGGCCCTAGCTCTATCTCTATGGGCATTCTGAGGGATGCTGGGGTGAGGCCTTGGATACACTGTTTGGCATTAGGATTGGTTAGTAGTGAGCCCAGTTTGCATGCCCTCGCTAACAGGGGCTTACGTGTTGGTATAGCATTATATAGCAATAAACGTTAACCTTTGTTGTATAATGTTATGGTAGGGTGGATGGGGACGACGATAAACGTTAACCTTCGGGCGGGCTTCCACACCCTGTGTATAGAGGCGGTGTCAATAAACGTTAACCTTTGACCACCCAACCTTTCTATTGCACATTGCAAACTATAAACCAAGACCAAAGATATGAATTGACTTTTTGCATGCATATGAAATGTTGCATTGTTTTGGCTACTCACTGAGCCGTGTTGTGTGCTCACCCCTCGACGTCGAATATTTTTAGTTGATGATGCAGGTTATACAGTTGAAGATTATATGAATGCGTCGGCGTACGGAAACGTTGCAGCTATGGATGTTGGAGCTGAAGATGATACACACGATCTCTCTTGCGAGTGCAACTCGTGTGTATTTGATTAGATATTTTTCGTAGGTTTCTTTATTGGATTTATAAGACATGTATTTGGTATTTAAATATTTATGTCTCAGTTAAACACAAAATAATTTGCTATTATTTATGGATATCATTTTAGTTCTCAGTTCATATTAGTTATAAATTTTCCGCTATTGTGTATTACTCTGATTATGATTGTGGATGCGTGTTAAGTTTGGATAACGCGGGGATAGCCTATTTGAGATCCTGGTTGAGCCGTTGTTTATTTAGCGGTTCATCACACCATTCTGAATAGTGTGGAATTGGGGTGTGACACTACATGGATATGCCAATGTATGGACATGCAGCGGCTATGGATGTGCAAGCTTTGGAGGACGAATATGGCTCGTCAAGCTAGTATTTCAAATATGTTTATGCTTAGTGGTTAACTTTCGTATTGTGATACTTGTAATCAGTATTAATTATGTTTTGGTTACTTGAAGATAACTTGTTAAATATTTAATTATCAGTGTAGACTCTCAGTTCATTATTAATATGACTTCTGCTATTTACTTTATTATTTCTGATTAATGTGGAATCTGTTTTGGTTTAACATGGTGGGCATAGCCTATACAAGATCCTAGTTAAACCGTTGGTTTATTGACGGTTCATCACACCATTCTGGTTAGTCCAGAATTATGGTGTGATAAATTGGTATCAGAGCTCTTAGGCCTTGGCCATTAAACTTGAATACTTCCACTAGAGAGTCCATAAATTGAGTTAGGATAAATTAAAAGCTTTAATACAAACACACCATAAGCACTTGTGTTGGTTGAGACAAAACTTTAATAAGACAATAATGTACATGTAAGTGGTGGAACCATATGTATATATAGACTGAAGAAAAAGATAATCTAAATGTATCTCGATAAAAAAATACTATGTGGTATGGTCTACAAGTAGGATATTTACCTAAGTATACAAAGGATATAGTACAGTAACAAGAAGGAAGCATCTATAAAGCAAAAAAATTGGAATACTGAGTTGGTACTCACAAGATGTGAAACTCGATGTATGATAAGGGAAGAAGGAAAATGGCTAGTAACACCTAAATCCCTATAGAGATAAAGGGAAAGATCTCAGGTTAAATCCAACAAAGATATGAGAACAATGGCCATACACTAAAAATGAGAGTAACTATAAAAGAAGATAAAGCTACATTCTTGGTGACGTGGAAACTCAGAGTGAGATCCACTACACACTGATCCATTTCCCACTAAGCATTAAAAAGAGGTTACAACTTGACCCCACCACTATCTGGGTTGAGAATGGGTAGTGAAAACTCATCTGAGTAGATGCTAAATAATGATAATCAGATTGAAGCAAATCAAAGGAAGTGAACAACCAGGCCATTCCAGCCAATCTACCTAGACTACCAAGTGCCTTGGCTATAGTTGGAATAAACTTGGCCTGACATAATGCAAGAGCAGCAACAGATGAGGCTGACTATGCAAGTTGCCATGAAAATCACTATCCAAGTTGCCAATGCTACACCAACACCTCTAGGTCAGACCAAGTACGATACCAGTTGGTAGCAACACTATCTCCAACACCTGTTAGCTATAGCACAGTGCCTACCATACATCAAGTCCCAGTAATGCACAACCCAGTGCTGAAGTTTGGTGTACAACAAGCAATGCATCAAGGTGGTCACCCTTATCGGCCACCAAGGTAAGAGATAGCTATCCCATGGCAGAATGATCCGACAAGGGTTGAGGAATATTTCTGAAGATGAAGCCTCAAATGTTTTATGTAAAGGATCAAATCTATTGTGGCCATATATCTAGATAAGTGTATATAAGATGCGGTGCATCATTGATTTATCCTTATGATTATGGAGGATGCACATAACTGATTTTAAATTCTCATGCCTTGACAGGATACCTTATCAATTCAACCTATCAATTGGAGTTATAGATATTGTTTCTTTAATATTGGTCCTGATTATACCAATTTATGATACTCTCATGATCGATAACATGAATAGAGATATCAACTGAATGAACAGTTAAAGGTTTAATCATTTTAAACGTGCATCTTTCTGATTTATACCTGATTTATTGATGTACCAAAACTTCTACAGGTTTACTCTTGTAGTGCCTTGACCAATGACATTATATACCCGATAGAACCTATAACCATGAGGTTAAGAGCTGTAGAACCTGTACTTCCATGTATTTGGACCACCTTGCAACTAACGATCCTTGCTTGTTGGTTCGATTACCATATATTTACTCCTGATCCTTTAAACCGAAGTTCACTAGATAGAACAAGTGTTCGTCATCATACTAAATTAGAAAGAAGGAAGTGAATCGCTTTTGGATAAAAATTCTGCTTCTTACATTTCTCGACCTTCTTTGGTAAAGATACGTAGTTAATAAGGGAATTATTGAAGAAAGACGATTGAATTCAAAATAATCTCTATAGCCAAGAGACCTCAGATGAAGTAATGGAGAATCTATTTTGAGATTACTGAATGGATGGATGGGAGTCATGGTCTGCAAAAGAGTGCATGAGCAAGAAGTGAGAACTACCAAGAGTGGCTAATAAATAGTAGAAAGCACTCGAACAGAGTTAAAGATGACTATATAGGTATGAATTTTAACAAGACAGAAGATTTCTAAAGGAAGATCTAAGAGTGGATACAAGGATGAAGTAAAAAATCATGGCATTAATAGTATTCAGATTAGCACAATGATTATTGAGTTAATCCCAATGTCGAGTGAGATGATTAAGTAAAAGACCAAAAATGAGTTTGTTGGAATTAATAAGAATATAAGCATATACCCTAATGCTTTAAAGTAGACTTGGGATATGAAGTGAGTAACAATCACAAGGTACTTTTAGAGATATATGAAAGAGAGATCAAGATAGAACAACAGTGATAAAGAGATGTAAGCTAATGAGTTTTTTGGATATGAGATTATTCACGATAGTCTTCGGAAAACTAAGAGATAAAAGGGGATTACTTGTGTTCATTAAGACCTTTAAATCAAATTTTGATAGTTTAAGCCCTATTGGACTAGATGTTGTGATTGATGAGTGTGATAAACAATGTCCGAATCTTATGGATGGATGAAATTTGGATGCAACCTAATTGACTTGAGATGACAGACTTTGACATCATTTTGAGGATGGATTAATTTTCTCAACACTCTATAAAGTTATTATGTGCATAGAAGAGGTTGTCATTCAAGAATAAAGACTGCACGTAATTTAGTTTTATTGGAAGCATATTGCTTAGGAAGCGGAAGCTCATCCTCTCTGCACTAAAGACGAAGAGATGCTTTGAAGATAAAGGAGTTGGATATATGGTATCTGTGGTATACGTTACCAAAGAAGCACTACAGGTGGAAGATATTGATGTGATACGTAAATTTTTTGATGTGTTTTAAGAGACTTACCTGGGTTACCATCTGATCGTGCGACCAAGTTTGTCATCGACTTGTTACCAGGGATGGCATATGTATCAAAGGCACCCTATAGAATAGCTTTTCCAGAGTTGAAACGAATTAAAGACTCAACTATAGGATTTATTAGACAAAGGTTCTAATCAGCCAAGTATTTCATTACGGGGAGCGCCAGTGCTATTCGTAAAGGAGAAGGACGGTAGTGTTCGCCCTGTATAGACTACCAAAAATTAAACAAGCTCACCATAAAGAATTGATATCCATTGCTACAGATTAATGACTTGTCAATCAGTTGCAAAGTGCAAAGGTATTCTCCAAGCTTGACCTTGGATGGAGTATCATCAATTAAAGATTTAAAGATAGTGACAATCTGAAGACGACTTTTAGAACCAAGTATGGGCACTATGAGTTCCTAAGTATATCCTTGGGATTAACCAATGCACCAACATATTTTATGGAGCTTATGAACCGGGTGTTTCATGATATGTTGGACACATCGGTCATAGTTTCATAGACTATATATTGGTTTATTCCAAAGACAAAGAAAGTCCTATAACGAATTTTAAAATAGCTTCACAACAGCTGAGAAGGGAGAAGCTTTATGCCACATCCAAGAAATATGAGACTTGATTAAACAAAGTGATCTTCTTGGATCACGTAGCATCATCAAAAGGGATTAAAGTGGACCCTAGTAAGATAGAAGCAATCGTATGGTGAGAAACACCTAAGAACATTACAGAGATCAGAAGTTTCTTGGGTTTAGCTGGTCATTACAGACGATTCATGGAGGACTACTCTAGGATCGCAATACCTCATACCAAGCTAACTAGGAAGGGAGAGAAGTTTATTTGGACTAACAAGTGTGAAGAATATTTCCAGACTCTAAAAGCAAGATTGATATCAGCTCCCATCTTGATCGTTCTAGCACTAGGGAAACCTTTTACCCTATACATCGATGCTTTCGAATTAGGTTTAGGATGCGAGTTAATGCAAGGTGAACCTATGATTGCATAAGATTCAAGACAACTGAAGGAGCATGAGGAGAGTTACCCGACTCATGACATGGAGTTAGCAGCGGTGGTACATGCTGTCAAGATATGGGGACATTATTTATATGGAGAGAAATTTCAGATTAAATTAGATCATAAGAGTCTCACTCGTCTTTTTAATCAGAAGGAGTTGAACATGAGACAAAGAAGATGGTTGGAATTACTGAAGGATTATGATTGCAATATCCAGCATCATCCAGGAAAAGCTAATGTAGTTGCTGACGTTTTAAGCAGGAAAGCTATGACAAAATCCCAAGAAGAAGCCAGTGCAAATGTTGTAGTATGTATCATAGGAAGAGTATTTAGTTACGGTAAAGAGTAGTTCGTGATTGATATTCTAGATGAATCAACTAACCAAGGGTTTATTCATCTATTCTCAAATATGTTTTCTCAATTGAAGATTATAGCTGATCTATGAGACGAAGTAAAAGCAGCTATTAAATCAGACCCCTATCTGAGAACAATGCAAGAAGACCTTGAAAAAGGTAGGACCAACCCTGTCTTCATCTTGGACCTTAAAAAGGTGTTAAGATATAAAGGGAAAGTATCTGTTCTTGAAAGTGAAGACTTGGATATTAAACAAAAACTTATGAAGGAAGCCCACACCACTGCATATTCGGTACACCCTGGAAGCACGAAGATGTACCACGATTTAAAGAAACTCTATTAGTGGAGAGGAATGAAAGCGGATGTAGCTAAATTATGTCTCAATGCCTGAATTATCAGCGGGTAAAGGCTGAAAGGTAAAAACCTGTAGGATTATTGCAGCCACTGCCAGAACCGGCATGGAAATGGGACTGCATCACTATGGACTTCGTCACCGTGTTACCATTGACTCTCTGAGTAGTTGACGCAGTCTGAGTGATTATGGATAGTTTAACTAAAACAGATCGTTTCATAGCTATACGACCTTAGTATACCCTAGAGAGGTTAGCTAAGCTATATGTAGATAATATTGTATGATTACATGGTGTACCTGAAAGCATCATGTCCGACAAAGACCCACGCTTTACCTCAAGGTTCTGGGAAGGATTGCAGAGGGCTATGGGAACTACATTGAAGTTTAGCATGGCATTTCACCCTCAGACTGATGGACAGTCAGAGCGTACTATTCAGATTCTAGAAGACATGCTCCGAGCTTGTGTTATTGATTTCAAAGGATTATGGGATGAGAAACTACCATTGATCGAGCTCGCCTATAACAACAACTATCAGGC
>JAMYWD010001657.1:0-25000 GCA_028583415.1 Protea cynaroides
TTATTGTTTATAACATGATGATGATGATGATGATAGGAATAGCCATGTGAATGTATGTGTGTGGTTGGTGTACTTGATGCGAGCGAGTATCAGGGGGGTGTCATAGGCCGGGCCTCCGCACTCTAGCTCTATCTCTAACTCAAGTCTTGTGCATTAGCATCGTCGTATCGCAATTACTTTAGCAACTGGGGTGAGGCCTTGGATACACTGTTTAACATTAGGATTGGTTAGTTGCGAGCCCAGTTTGCAAGCCCTCGCCAGTAGGGGCTTACGTGTTGGTATGGCACTGTACAGTAATAAACGTTAACCTTTGTTGTACAATGTTCATGGTAGGGTGGATGGGGACGACAATAAACGTTAACCTTTGGGCGGACTTCTACACCCTGTGTATAGAGGAGGGGTCAATAAACGTTAACCTTTGACCACCGAACCTTTCTATTGCGCATTGCAAACTTTAAACCAGACCAAAGATATGAATTGAATGCATGCATATGTATTGTTGCATTATTTTGTTTGCTCACTGAGCCATGATGTGTGCTCACCCTCTCGACGTCGTATATTTTTAGTTGATGATGTAGGCACTACCGTCGAAGATTATGTCAACGCTCCAGTGTACGGGCACATGGTGGCGATGGAAGTTGAAGACGAAGTGGATACGCATGACTTCTCTTGCGAGTGCAACTCATGCGTATTCGATTAGATTTTATTTTAATTATTTGGATTTAGTAAAGACATGTAATTGATATTTATTTATGTCTTAGTTGATACAGAATAATTTTCTACTTAAATATGATTATCACATCTAGATTTCTCAGTTCGTTTACTATAGGACTTCCGCTATTGTGTATTTTACTCTGATTATGAATGTGGATGTATGAGGTTTAGATAAAACGGATATAGCCTACTCGAGATCCTGGTTGAACCGTTGGTTTGCTAGCGGTTCATCACATCATTCTGAATAGTACGGAATTGGGGTGTGACAGCATGTACCGGTCACAGCACTGTGGGGAAAACTGGCGACCGGTATGGTCAGCCGGTCCCCACAGGCTACACCCCGAGAGGTACCGGTCACAGTACCAGTCGCATGACCTGCGATCGGTATGGTCGACCGGTATGTCTCGGAAGATCATACGCTTGGTTTTTTGACTACCGTCGATCATTCTCTCTTGATTCCAAGGTTTCTCTTCTCCATTCTAAGTCTGAGCTTTGAGTTAGAGTTATCTCCAACTCATTCAAGTCTAGTTTTGATGATAATCATCCTAGAAATCGAATCTAGGGTTTGACGGCAAATTAGGGTTTAATGGCCAATTAGGGTTTAGATCAATACCTGCTTTGCATGGTATCGATCCAAGCATACTAACTATCCTAGAGTTATAATGTAAGAGGAATGATTCAAAACACTTACCGTCGACTGGCGTAAGGTGAGCGTCATCGAATGGCAATGGCAGCACTTCCTTCTTCTTCCTAGCTCCTTCTCCTTCTCTAATCTCCTTCTCCTCTCTAGGGTTTGTGAGGATCAATGGAAGGGATTCTAGGAGGCTTAGAGGGGTTTAAATAGGCTAGGAATTAGGTTTAGGAAGCCTCTTAGGATTAGGAAAGTCTTAGGATTTGGAATTGGGAAAGTGGGACCCACAGAGATCAAATTCCGGATCTTGGTAGTCTGCTGCACTGACCATACCGGTCGACCGGTACCATCGACCGGTATGAATGAAATTCATACTTAAGTTGGTCTGTTTGGTCCGATTTCGTACCTGATTGTCATCCGCTCGTCCCGTCTGGCCCGGTGATGATCGGAAGACCTGTTACGACATGAAATCAAGGTTTAGATCGGGTTCACGGAGTGCGGGTCTTACAACTCCCCCACCCTTAAAAGAAATTTCATCCCCGAAATTTGCATGTAGGTCTCACAACTCCCCCACCCTTAAAAGAAATTTTGGCCTCGAAATTTTAACGTACCTTGATCGTCGAAAAGGTTAGGGTACTCCTTTCTCATCGCGCTCTCCTCCTCCCAAGTAATTTCTTCGACATCTTGGCTTTTCCAATGCACTTTCACATAATGGATATCCTTGCTTCGAAGTTGTTGTACCTTTCGGCTTGAGAGCATCACAGGTACCTCTTCAAACGTTAAGTCCTCTGTCAAGTCTGGGGGGTCTGCTGTCAAGATATGCGATGGATCCCTGACATACTTCTTCAATAATGATACACGGAACACATCATGAACGCTTGACATAGATGGTGGTAGAGCCAATCGATATGCCACATTACCACGTCTGGTCAATATCTCGTATGGTCCCACATACCTGGGGCATAGCTTCCCCTTCTTACCAAACCGTTTCAGCCCTCGCACAGGTGATATCTTCAAGAATACCTTGTCACCTACTACAAACTCCAGATCTCAACGTCGGTTATCCGCATAGTGCTTCTGTCAAACTTGAGCTGTCTTCACTCTTTCCTTGATCTGATCAATCACTCGATAAGTTTCTTCAACGAACTCCGGTCCTACAATTCTTCTTTCTTCCACCTCATTCCATAACAGAGGTGTACGACATTTCTTCCCATAGAGTGCCTCATATGGAGCCATCTGAATTGTAGCCTGGTAGCTATTGTTATAAGCAAACTCGATGAGCGATAGATTCTCCTCCCAAGCTCCTTTGAAATCTAGGGCACAAGCTCGGAGCATATCTTTCTAAAATTTGAATAGTTCGTTCTGACTCCCCGTCCGTCTGAGGGTGAAAAGCCGTACTAAACTTCAACTTTGTTCCCATAGCTTTCTGCAATCCTTCCCAGAACTTTGATGTAAAACGGGGATCTCTATCAGATACTATACTCTCTGGGACACCATAAAGTCTGACTATATTATCTACATATAGCTTGGCCAACTTCTCCATGGTATATTGAGGTCTGACCGCAATGAATCGAGCCGTCTTGGTAAGTCGATCGACTATAACCCAAACTGCATCCACCGACCTTGGTGTCAAAGGTAGGCCAGTGATGAAATTCATTGTGATACAATCCCACTTCCATGCAGGTTTCGTAATGGTTGTAATAAACCTGTGGGTCTCTGCCTTTCTGCTTTAACTTGCTGGCAATTCAGACATTGGAATACGAAACGAGCTATAACTACTTTTATACCCCTCCACCAATATAATCTTCTTAAATCATGGTACATTTTGGTACTTCCTGGATGTACCGAATATGGAGTGTAATGAGCTTCTGTCATAACTCGATCTCTGATATTTAAGTTCTCACTCTCAGGTATACATAATCGTCCACGATACCTGAGTACCTTGTCTGAATCCAAGGTAAAGTCAGGATTGCTATTACCCTTCTCTAGGTCTTCTTGTACCGTCTTGAGATGTGGATCCTGTAGGATTGCTACTTTGACCTCATCTATGAGATCCGATGAGATCTTCAAGGCTGCGAACATCAATGTAAACTTATGAATTAAGCCCTATTCCACTGGATCTCTTGCAGTCTCTATTATATACTCTTCATCATTCTCTGTTGAGCTCGAGGCTGTAGCACATAATGCAGCATTTGTACTTGGTCCTGCCTCCGGTTTCAATGCCCACTTTCTGCTTAAGGCGTCAGCCACAACATTTGCCTTACCCGGATGGTACTTTTAATAACTCCAGCCATCTCCTCTGTCTCATATTTAGGTCCTTCTGAGTGAAAAGATAGGTTAAGCTCTTGTGATCTGACTTAATCTGGAACTTTTCACCGTAGAGGTAGTGTCTCCAAGTCTTGATTGCATGTATTACCGCTACTAACTCCAAGTCATGTGTAGGATAATTCTTCTCATGCTCTTTCAACTGTCTTGATGCGTAGGCAATCACATGTTCTCCTTGCATCAATACACATCCAAGACCCAACCTTGAAGCGTCCGTATATAAGGTAAACGATAAGCTTGGTGCTGGGATGGTCAAGATAGGTGTAGAGACTAGTCTTGACTTCAAAGTCTGAAAGCATTTCTCGCACTCATCTGACCATATAAATTTCTCTCCCTTCTTGGTTAGTCTGGTAAGTGGAACGGCGATCCTTGAGTAGTCTTCCACGAATCTTCTATAGTAACCAGCCAATCCAAGGAAACTACGAATCTCCGCAACTGATTTTGGTGCTTCCCATCCTACTATAGCAGCTATCTTACTTGGATCTACCTTGATACCATCTTCAGATACTACGTGGCCCAAGAAAGCCACCTCCTTCAGCCAAAATTCACACTTCTTGAACTTGGCATAAAGCTTCTCCCTTCTCAGCCGTTGTAGGGCTGCTCTCAAATGTGTTGTATGAGCCTCCTTGTCCTTTGAGTAGACCAATATGTCATCGATGAATACGATGACCGAAGTGTCCAACATGTCATGAAACACTCGGTTCATCAGTTCCATAAACGACGCTGGGGCATTGGTCAACCCGAACGACATAACTAGAAACTCATAATGCCCATACCTTGTCCTGAAAGCAGTCTTTGGAATATATCCGGCCTTGATCTTCAGTTGGTGATACCCTGATCTAAGATCAATCTTCGAGAAAACCTTTGCACCCTATAACTGATCGAACAGATCATCGATCCTAGGCAAAGGATACCGATTCTTGATGGTTAACTTGTTCAGCTCTCGGTAGTCATACATAGTCGTACACTACCGTCCTTCTTCTTGACAAATAATACTAGCGCTCCCCATGGCGATATGCTTGGTCGTATGAAACCCTTATCTAGCAATTCTTGTAATTGGGTCTTCAACTCCTTTAATTAGGTAGGGGTCATCCTGTACGGTGCTTTAGACACCGGTGCCGATCCTGGCATTAGGTCTATCACGAACTCTGTAGCCCTGTCTGGAGGTAGACCTGGGAGATCCTCTGGGAACACATCTGGAAACTCTCGTACCACATCTAGATCTTCCATTCTTGGCACCTCAGCAGTTATGTCGACCACAGACACTAAATACCCCACTCCTCCCTTCTCTAAGCATCTCTTAGCTTTTAGGGCGGAGAGGATCAGCTTCTGCTTCCTAGGTAACTTGGTCCCGGTGAAGCTAAACTCTTTTCCTTTCTCGTCTTTAAGCACAAGCTTCCTTTCACCACATAATAAGCTGGCTGAATGCTGGCCTAACCAATCCATTCCCAAGATGACGTCAAAGTCTGCCATCTCGAGTTGAACCAGATTAGCTTCTAGATCTTGGTCGTCAATGCTAACTGTACATGGTCCAAAATATTTGTTCAACGCCACTTCGACTCCTAGTGGGGAGCAAACTATCAAGCTTGGGTTTAGATGCTTGACTGGTAATTCCATTCGCTTCCCAAAATAAATAGAAACAAAGGAGTGTGTGGCTCCAGAGTCAAAGAGTACTCTGGCAGGTATACCAGCTATATTTACAGTTCCTGAAATTTAATTATTCCTTAGTTTTACATGCTCACACACACAAATAAATAGTAAGCTAAATAGGAAGGGATAGAATCATACCAGTGACCACATCAGGTGATGCGGCTGCCTCTTCGGTGGTGACTACAAATACCTTTCCTTGTTGTGGAGTTTGTTTCTTAGGTAGAGTGCAGTTCTTTGCAATATGACCCAGTTGCTGACAGTTGAAACATTTAATGCTCGGGTTTTGTCCAGCGAACTGTGGCGGTGGTGGTGCAGTAGTGTTTCTTACAGGCACCATGGTGGACTGAGCCCTGTATGGGCGGAATGGTCTATTATTACCGCCACCTGAAGTCTCAGTAGCCGGTCTCTTCAGTCCCCCGTTCTGTGCAAAGAAACTGTCCTTTTGACTTGACTCGATCACTCTGGCAACTTGTACAACTTCATTGTATACCTTTTTCTCCAGACCTAGGATGTGCTCTTTGATGCTCCCTCGTAGTCACATAGTGAATCTACGAGTCTTGGTTTCTTCTTCTTGCATGCTTGCCGGTGCAAAGAAAAATAACTCTTCGTACCTTTGCTGGTAAGCATCCACAGTAGACTGAGATTGTTGTAGGTTGAGGAATTCTTTCTCCATCTGATCTCTGAAGCTCTTTGGGAAATATTTATCGAAGAAGGCTCCCTTGAATATAGCCCAATCGATCTGAGCGTGCTTTCTCTCCAAATATGCCCGTGTAGAATTCCACCAGGCGTTTGCGTCCTCTTTGAGCATATGTGTAGCAAACAGTACCTTTTCATCCTCAGAACATGTCATCAGACGGAAAGTCTTCTCCATCTCAGCAACCCATTGTGCAGGCCACAACGGTTTCCCCGGCTTCCCTATGAATGTAGGGGGTTTCAGTTTTAAGAATCTATCCACTGCTCGACTCAGATCGTGCTGCCCCTGTGTATTCATTCCGTACCATGGTGGTGGGTACGAATAGGCTCCCTGGTAAGCAGACGATGATGGAAACTGATGCGGTGGTTGTAAATTCTGTCCTTGGCCCATCGGCCCTGGGCTACCATCCATTGGTAGTGTAGTATTATTCCTTCCAGACTCAGGCGTACCTTCAGTGGGAACATAACCCGGTGGCCTGAACATCTTCAACATCTCGTTCAGGAATGTCTTCTGCTGAGCTTCCATTTGGTAAACCAGATTCGGGACAATTGTCTCGGAGTTTGTATGAGGAGGGCCTGGTAAATTTGTGGGTGCCCTGGGAACCTGCCCTTCTCCACTCTTCGGGTTCTGGGTTTGCTCTTCACCATAACCGGTTTCCATATTTTCCTCAGTCTGGCGCACCCTAGAGTGGTAACGCTTTCATGAGCCTCTACGACCTTTTCGCTTACCATCTCAGATTAGTCTTGTCTGGATCTGAGAAGAAGACATAACACATGAGATACAGTCGAATAATCATAATAGTGTTAGCTTTAGCAATTGCAAGGCGGATAATCGAAATGGAAACTTAATAATAAAAATTTTCCCAAAGAACAAATTTTCTGGCCTTTTTTTTTTTTTTTTTTTTCTGACCGGTCGCGACATACCGGTCGCGACTCTATAGAGGATTGGGGAGACCGGTATAGTCGACCGGTCAAAATTTTCATTCTGACCGAAACATAGAGGTCGTCTATACCAGGGGGTGTCAGTCGACCGGTATGAGCAAAACCGTCGACCGGTATGCCCAAATTTGCCTTTAAAGTCGCAAAAAAGTGAGTTTTTCTCACTTTTTCTCTCTTCTTCTCTCCGGTGGCGATTTCTCTCTGGCTCCTGAGTTGCTACAGTCCGATCGGTGTTCCTAGGAGTCATTTTCTTCCGATCAAGACTTAGAATATCGCCTCCAAGTAAGTTCTCTCCTTCCATTCATCTTTTTCATATCGTTTCTCTATCGTTTTAAGCTTAAAAACTATGGTTTTCTTTGATTGGAAGATTCTAACCGTAGGAACTCTTTTCCTTCGGTTTAGAAAGGGTTTAGGGACCCCTAAGAGCAAAAGCCCTCAACTAATTTGAGGTTCCACCAAAAGGTTTTAGAAAAAATCAAATTTTTCTAGTTTTGACCTAGGTTTTGTTAAAAAATCGATTTTTGCTAAAATTTCTAAATTTCTTGTTGTTTGTTCTATGTTTGGCTTCCATGAAGTGTGTGGGGGTTATGTAAGTCCTCCTCCCCATGTTTTTGGGTGAGTTCGAGGCTTTTTCTTAATTTGCTGTCGTTATGCTGTCCGAAATTTCGACAATTTTAACCATTTCTCCTTGTTTTTTCCTTGTTTTTGTAGCTCTAATGGCTCCACGCAGAGGTGCTGGCAAGCGCTCCTATGGTCTAGGCATGCACCTTCCTCACCCACCAGTTCCACAGCTTGATGAGCGGTGGTTCCATTCTGAGGCGGCACAAGCCCGCTTCCCTTGGTTTGATAGGAAGAACATCGAGTCTGGCCGGTGTGTTAATTTGGAGCAGTTGCAGCGGTTCGATGTGGAAGCCGCTTTTGGCAGACTGGGTTGGTTTCCAGTCATCACATACACTACAACTACCCGTCCCAACCTCATCAAACACTTTTATGCCAACTTGGAGATAGATTGGGACGTCGACGACTGCGATCAATGTTGAGCGCTCCGCATTACCAGTTACGTCAAAGGCGTTCCCATATCCTTCGACACCCATCAGCTTGCTGATCTTCTGGGGATTCCCAATGATGGGGATTTATTCTACTGTGCCCCTAAGATGAAGGGCTTTCTCACTGGCGATCTGCGCCAGGGGATCTCAGAGCAACTTCTCAACCCTGGGGCACCCATGAAGGCTGCTAGTCTAAAGCCCCAGCCTCGAGTTTATAGCCGCATCATCCAGCACAACATTGTGCCCCAGAGCGGCCACTATAGTGAGTTATCTCAGCTCATTCAGTACCTGACTTACTGCGTTTGCACTGGGGAGCAGGTTTGCCTTCCCTATATCATCATCCAGACCATGCATCAGGCTACACTTCCCGGTCAGTCCAGTAACCTTCCCTATGGCCGGCTCATCACCACTCTTCTACAGCGGCTACGAGTGAACATGAGGGGTGAGATTGCTGTGGAGGACACTATGACTTCTGACATCGACTGGGATGCCATCCTACGGATGTAGATGGATAATCTGCTTATCAGCGATGAGGATTTGGAGGCTCGTCCTCGCCCACTCAGGAGGGTAGCAGCCGAGGCAGTAGCAGCAGCAGCAGCCAATGCTGCTCATGCAGCAGAGGCAGCGGGTGATGACGAGGGTGGCGATGATCATTTGGAGGATGTTCCAGTACCAGCACCACAGCCCACCTATGCAGCGGGACCATCCCAGCCGCCTCCCGACACCGTGATGGGTATGTTCACGGAGCTCAGGGACGCTCAGCGTAAGATGAGCTGTGACTTGGGGCACTTGGCTCGCAGCCTCAGAGTCACTCAGGATCAGGTGCACTGGCTTAGGGTCGCTTACGAGCGGGATTATGACATAACGGACCCTATTCCTTCTAGGCCCCCTACCCCATGATTTTCTTCTTATTTTTCTCCCTCTTGACAGTTTATACAACCAGAATGATGTGAGTGAACCATCACTGAACCAACGGCTCACACCAAGATCTCTATAAGACCGTGTCCACTCATACAAACCATTGCACATAACCACAATCAGAATATAATAAATATAGAGGAAGTTTATAAATAGAATAAACTGAGTAATCTATTGATAAATTTAATAAAATATCCAATTATTCAATGACCAAAACTTAATAAATTTTTTTACATCAACTGTATCCCAACAGAAAAATAATTGAAACAAATAAAGTAAAACCCTAAAGGTACACGCAGAAAGGGCACTCGCATGAAGCGTCATGCTCGTCCTCTCCTGCTTGCACATCCAGAGCAGCAACACCTCCATACGCCAAAGCATTCACGTAGTCGTCCACCGTGTAACCTGCATCAACATATAAAAATGGTGTGTACACAAAGGGTGAGCTCACAACTTAGCTCAGTAAGACAATCAGACAGTGAATCAATATTATATGCATGAGTAACAATCATTTTATGCTGTGGTCTGGTTTAACTTTGCAATGTGCTATAGAAAGGCTCGGAGGCTGCCTCACCTCTATACACGAGTGTGTAGCATTGCACAGTAGATCACACTACCACCGACTCACATGCACCCATCATGGAATAGAGATAGAGCTAAGGCATCCACTACCTCCCCTGATACTCCACCCATACCAATACATAAGCCCCTACTGGCTAGGGCTTACAAACTGGACTCGCAACTAACCAATCTTATATGTCATCACTGTAGGTTCTATCCCAGCACAGCTCCCTACGGCATAGAGATAGAGCTAGAGCGTGGTGGCCAGGCCGGAGACCACAGTGCCACAACCTCCCCCTGATACCCTACCTGCACCAAGTATGCTAAGATAGAATACTACAAAAAAGGTGCCAGTGTGAGGAATGATCTCAAACCCCAGGCCCTTCCCATTCCACACACCAACGAAAATAATCACATGTCTAGCAATCACATCCTAGCATAGCGAGTATGCATGAACAATAATAATAGCTGAAAGTAAAGGATGACATGCAATATGCACAAGCACCAATCCACATATTCATTGTTATTTACAATAGTTTACTGTCCATTAATTATTATGGTTTAGGTCCGATTCCCTTACCTGACGCTCGTTTGATAGCTTGCTCCACGTCGCAAGATCCAAACGTGCTATCACAAAGTCCTACATGATATTAGGGTTCAATTAGAATAGTTTCTTAGGGTTTACGTTGGTCGAAAAACCAACGATGTTACAAAAATTACACTCTCAGAGCTGACCGGTTGCATGTACCGATCGTAGCACTGTGGGGAAAACTGGCGACCAGTATGGTCAGCCGGTCCCCACAGGCTACACCCCGAGAGGTACCGGTCGCAGTACCGATCGCATGACCTGCGACCGGTATGTCTCCGGAAGACCATACGCTTGGTTTTTCGACTGCCGTCGATCATTATCTCTTGATTCCAGGGTTTCTCCTCTCCATTCTAAGTCTAAGCTTTGAGTTAGAGTTATCTCCAACTCATTCAAGTCTAGTTTTGATGATAATCATCCTAGAACTCGAATCTAGGGTTTGATGGCAAATTAGGGTTTAATGGCCAATTAGGGTTTAGATCAATACCTGCTTTGCATGGTATCGATCCAACCATACTAACTATCCTAGAGTCACAATGTAAGAGGAATGATTCAAAACACTTACCGTCGACTGGCGTAAGGTGAGCGTCGTCGAACGGCAATGGCGGCACTTCCTTCTTCTTCCTAGCTCCTTCTCCTCTCTAGGGTATGTGAGGATCAATGGAAGGGATTCTAGGAGGCTTAGAGGGATTTAAATAGGCTAGGAATTAGGTTTAGGAAGCCTCTTAGGATTAGGAAAGTCTTAGGATTCGGAATTGGGAAAGTGAGACCCGCAGAGATCAAATTCCGGATCTTGGTAGTCTGCTGCGTAGACCATACCGGTCGACCGGTACCACAG
Source organism: Protea cynaroides (assembly GCA_028583415.1). NCBI lineage: Eukaryota > Viridiplantae > Streptophyta > Magnoliopsida > Proteales > Proteaceae > Protea > Protea cynaroides. The sequence continues at coordinate 10,902 of JAMYWD010001657.1, forward strand.
ACCGGTACCATCGACCGGTATGAATGAAATTCATACTTGAGTTGGTCTGTTTGGTCCAATTTCGTACTTGATTGTCATCCGCTCGTCCCGTCTGGCCCGGTGATGATCGGAAGACCTGTTACGACATGAAATCAAGGTTTAGATCGGGTTCACGAAGTGCGGGTCTTACAGCTACCATCCTTCTTTTTCACGAACAATACTGGCGCTCCCCTTGGTGATATGCTAGGTCTAATATAACCCTTGTCCAGTAATTCCTGTAACTATATCTTTAGTTCCTTCAGTTCAGTAGGAGCCATTCGATAGGGTGCTTTCGATACTGGTGCAGCTCCGGGTATAAGATCTATAATAAACTCTGTCGCTCGGTCAGGTGGTAGTCCTAGTAGTTCCTTAGGAAATTTACGCACAACTTCAATATCCTCCATTCATGATGCTTCCTTGGTGATGTCGACCACGGATACTAGATACCCAATTCCTCCTTTTCTCGAGGCATTTTCTAGCCTTTAATGCAGAGAGAATGAGTTTTCATTTATGGGGAAGTTTGGTTCCCGCAACTAAACTCTGCTCCTTCCTTGTCTTTAAATGTTAGTTTCTTATCCGCACATAATAGGTTTGTGGAGTACCAAGCTAACCAATCCATTCCCAAGATAACGTCAAAGTCTACCATCTCGAGTTGAATTAAGGTTGCATCCAAAATCTTCTCACTGATAAGAACTGACATGGTCTATAACCTTTGTCTAGTTCCACTTCTAATCCCATAGGTGATCGTACAAGCAGTTTACAGTCTAAAGATCTGAGGGGTAGATTTAACTTCTTTCCAAACGACACATATATAAAAAAATGAGTAGCCCCAGAGTCAAAGAGTACTCTGGCGGGTATGCCATTAATAGGTACGATACCTGTGATTTGATTTAATTTAGTCTACATGCTCACACAAGGCATTTCAAAACAAAAGGTTGAATCATACCTGTGACCACATCAGGCGATGCGGCAGCATCCTCAGAAGTAACTGCATAAACCTTTCCTTGTTGTAGTTGCTTCCTTGGCTTAGGACACTCTCTTGAATAATGTCCTATTTGATCACAATTTAAGCATTTGACTCCAGCATTACTTTGCTTCTGTTGAGGTTGGGCTGTCGGAGTCGTCTTGGCTGCAGCATTGAAGCCTTGAGTACGGAAGGGTTTAAATGTCTTTGAGTTTCCTCCGTTGTATGAGTTTCCATTGGACCTCTTTATACCTCTGTTCTGAGCAAAATAACTTTCCCTCTGGCTCGATTACAGTACTCGAGCAATCTGTACTGTTTTGTTATATATATATTTTTTTCTAATCCCAATACATGTTCATGGATGCTTCCCCTAAGTCCCATAACAGGCCTTCGGGTTTTGGTATTTTCCTCCTACATGCTAGAGGGACCAATGAAAAATAGTTCTTCATAACGCTGTTGATATGCGTCTACAGTCATCTGTCCCTGATACAAACTCAAAAACTCCTTTTCCATTTGATCTCTGAAACTCCTTGGAAAATACTTCTCAAAGAAAGCTTCTTTATAGATAACCCATGTCAGTTGGGTGTACTTTGTTAACAGATAACTTCTAGTTGATTTCCATCAGTGGTGTGCGTCACCTTTCAACATAAATGTGGCTCGTAATACCTTTTCTTCTTCATTTATAGTCATCATCATAAAGTCTCTTTCCATTTCGTCGATCTAGTGAGCTGGCCACAAAGGATCCGACGGCTTACCTATGAACTCCTTCAGCTTCATCTTCAGGAAATGCTCGATCAGTCTGGAGTGATCAAGCTGATACTATGCATATGCCCCATACATAGGCGGCTGATACTAATGATTACCTTGGTTATACCCACCTTGCGGTGCTTCAGGGTTTTGCACTTGGCCTTGTACTGCTGGTGTTTGTGGTGCTTGAGGTACAGTGTTGCTACCACCAGGCGCCGTACTAGCTTGTCCTGCAGGTAGAGATGTTGTGTTTGCAACTGGAAAAGAAATTCCCATAGCAGCTTGTATGTTGGCTTACATTTGCTGTATATGCTGCATTTGCTGTGCCAAATTCATCACCACAGTAGCCAAATTCGTAGGTGGTGCAAGTAAGTTGGTTGGGTTGGCTTAGGTGTAAACATTTTGAGGTGCAACATTCTGAGCTCCAATATTTCCTTCTTGCCCTTGCTGACCTTCATTGTCGTTGGTCTCCATAGGTGGTGGAGATGGGTTTGCATTCTGTCTCCTTCTACTTATTCTACGCCCAACCATTTAAACTCTTGGTTGATGTGTTATTGGCAAAGCTACACATGTGAGACAAAATAGAGTGGTGGTATTGGATTAGTCTCACATTGGAAGGTGAGAGAAGAACAAAATCAATAGGCAAAAGTTCGAACATAATCAAAATGCGGACAGCAGTCAATTATACGGTCGATGGCCTATGGTCGCATGTTGTGCGACCATAGGTTCGACCATCAAAACCCTGGCAACTTCCCGAGACCCTAGGGTCGATCATACGGTCGATCATTTTGGTCGAATTGTGTGACCGTAAGATTCAAAATCAGTTTTAAAACCTATTTTTCGAGATTTTCCCTATCATTTCCCTTTCTTCTTCCTACGGTCTCAACTCAGCTCGCCACCACTAAGTTGCTATAGTGTCAACCGTACGAATTTGGTGATTCTTTCATCGATCCACAATCTCCATTCCATTCCTCGAGGTATGTTCTCTACTCTTTTCCCATTTTAAGCTTTCATACCTAGGTTTTGCTCCATTTATAGGGTTTTCTTCAAATTAATATTTTTCTGATGGTAAAAATTTGATTTTTATTGGGGGCATTTTCTATTGGCGACCCAATGGATGAAAGCCCTCAAGAAAATTCGAGTTTCATCGGTTAGTTTAGTAGAAACTTGAAAATTTCCATTTTTGACCTAAATTTTGGGGGTTTTTTCCAATTGTTAAAATTTCTTCAAATTTGACCTACCTAGTTAATCCGATTGAATATGCCTTGCAGGATGGTTTGGGACCTATGTAAGTCCTCCTGCCCAAAGTTTGGGTGAAAGTGAGGCTTTTTCCCATTCTACGTCGTTGTGCTATCAACTTTTCAAATTTATCTAACTTGTTTTTCTTATTTTTGTCTCTCGCAGTTATCATGGTTCGCACTAAGGTTCCTCGAGTTCATGACCCACATTGCTTCAGGTCCATGGAAGCAGAAACACAATATCCTTGGTTTAATCGAAAGAAGGTGGAAGGGGATAGATGTGTTAACTTTGCCCATTTAGCCCTGTTTGATGTGGAAAGGGCGTTTGGTGATATAGGCTGGCTTCTAGTGATTCTGTACGAGGCTTGCACTTGCCCAGACTTGGTCAAGCAGTTCTACTATCACCTTCAGGTGGAGGGTGACCTAGAGGATGTTGACAGGGGTAGAGAGCTTCGGATCACCAGCTGGGTGAAAGGGGTTCCGATCTCTTTCAACTGTCAAGAGTTGGCTGATCTCCTAGGCATCTCAAATGATGGTTAGTTGGTTTACTGTGCACCTAGGGAGCCCCAGTTCCTATCTACACAGGTGCGTGCAGAGATAGACAATCAGATTCTTCGGGACAACTGCTGGGAAATAAAGGCGGTTAACCTGCATCCAGAGCCACGGGTCTACTATAAGATTATCCAGCATAATCTTATTCCCCAGGGTGGACACTACGAGATGGTCTCATAGTTGACTCAGTACCAGTTGTACTGTATTTGTACTAGGCAGCCTGTTTGCCTCCCATATATTATTCTTTGGACTATGCATATAGCTACGTTGCCTGACTCGAGAGGTAACTTGCCCTATGGGCGACTGATCTCCACTCTACTCACTTGTCTATAGGTGGAACTAGTGGATGAGAGGATCTTTGAGGACACCTTCTCAGCTGACCTTGATTGGGAGGCCATCAGCAGGATGGGCATGAGAGAGATACAGGTCAATGATGATGAGAGGAATGCTATGAGACGTCCTCTCACTCGGATAGCGGCAGTAGATGCAGAGGCGGCAGCAGCAGCAATAGCAGAGGCAGCAGCAGCAGTAGCAGCAGTAGAGGCAGCAACAACAACAGTAGTAGAGGCAGCAGCAGAGGCACATGTGATTGATGATGAGGAAGATGATGATCAGATGCACATGGATGTGGATGCCATCCCTCCCCCATCACCACAACATTCTACTAGAGCTGGCCCTTCTCGGGCTTCTCATTCAACTGGCCCTTCATGCCCACCACCAGATGACGTGAGATTCAGGAGGCTCAGCGCATGACTGATCGGAGGGTAGGAGAGATTTTAGATGCCCAACGCTCTACAGACCAGCGGGTAGTAGATCTGGCGACTAGTCTCCGAGCGACTTAGACTCAAGTGGCTTGGCTCCTGAGAGTATATGCTGAGGACTATGATAGAGACTGTGAGGCACCTCCTCCTCCAGCACCTCCAGCTCCATGATATCACTTTTTTTTCATTTATTTTACAGAGTAACTGTCCAGATTTGTGGATCGTACTCTGATTCGGATGTATCGTGTTTTACTCCCATTTAGATATATATATATATATATATATATATATATATATATATATATATATATATATATATATAATTTTTTCCCATTTACATATGTGCATTATTCTCTTTCTTAGTTTATGTCTCATACAACACAGGTGCTTATGGTGTGTTCTTATTATAACTTTTAATTTTTATCCTAACTTACTTCATGACTCATATAGAAGTAGTTAGGTCAATGGGTAGAACCCATGAGAGCTCTGATACCAAGTTGTCACACCCCAATTCTGGTCTAACTAGATTAGTGTGATGAACCGCTAATAAACTAATGGTTCAACCAGGATCTCGTATAGGTCGTAACAACCATATCAAACCATACACACATTCCACGGTAATAATTAGAGGTAATAAACAAATAAGTGGAAGTCTTACAGCTAATGAACTGAGTGTCTAATAATGATAATAAATAATTAATTCGATTATCTCTAAAACTCAAGACATAAAAGTAAATAATCCATTACATGTTTCATTAATCAAATATAACTAAACTAATAAAAAATACACTGGTTGCACTAGCATTATGAATCATGCGCATCTTCAACAGCTTCTACGTCCATTGAGGCAACGTGTCCATACGTCGGTCCATTCATATATTCTTCAACAGTAGGACCTGCATCATTAACTAAAATATTCGACGTCGAAAGGGTGAGCACACATCACGGCTCAGTGAGCAAACAAAACAATGCAACAAATATGTGCATGCATTCAATTCATATCTTTGGTCTGGTTTTTAAGTTTGCAATGTGCTATAGAAAGGTTTGGTGGCTCCCGCACCTCTATACACGAGTGTGTGAATCCGCCCAATGGATCAAACACTATTACCATCCCACATGCACCCACCATGGAATAGAGATAGAGTTAAATTATCCGAATCAAACACTGCCAACACTTCCCCTGATGCCCTACCCATACCAACACGTAAGCCCCTATTAGCGAGGGCTTGCGAACTGGGCTCGCAACTAACCAATCCTAATGTCAAACAGTGTATCCAAGGCCTCACCCCAGTATCCCTCAATACGTCCATAGAGATAAAGCTAAGGTCCCCCGACAGAGTCAGAGACTACACGGTCCGAGACCACCTCCCCTGATGCCCTACGACGTAATAGTTCTGCTAAGGTAATGGTGATATGACGATGTTAGTGGGCAAGACTTGAGTAGAGATAGAGCTAGAGTCTGGTGATGAGGTCAAAGACCACCATGCCACGTCCTCCCCCTGATGCTCCACTCGCATCCAACACACCAACCACACACATACATTCACATGCCTATTTCTAGCATCATCATCATCATCATGTTATAAATAAACAGAATTAAATATGCATGAGCAGTAATAGCAAGAATATTGGATGATATATGAGGTACACATTACAAGCATACACGCACATAATCAATCATGGCATTGGACTCAATAAAAGTAAACCGTTTGTTATTAACCAATTACTTTAGGTCTTGTTCCCTCACCTGTTAGCAATACTCGATCTCCTTCCAAGTCTTGAAATTCTCTTTCAATCAATTTAACAACCTAAAAGTTAAATAAATTTAAGTTAGGGTTCATATATAACATGTTACAGTAGTAGGAAATCGAAACAGAGCACTGATAGGTGTCTGATTGGTCCTATGGTCACATACTGTATCGACCTTATTGCCAACGATCGATACCCTATGGTCGCATATGGTGCGACCTTAGCTACAACCATATGATTCCTGAATCTTCCTGAATTCCTATGGTCAATCCTCTGATTAGGCTGGTGTAAGCACCCCATTTTTGCCACCCTCTGCATAAGTGAACCAATATGGCAGGTTTTCGGCCTTTAACCCAAAGATTTGTGATTCTCCACTGAATCCCACAGCAGGGTCATGGGCTATTATCTACTTGGATGAATAGGTTGTGAAATTATCTTCAAAATGAGACCGGAATCATCAAATTCTGACTTCAAACAAGGAAGATATCGCAGTTTAAAAGTGCAATGGCATTTATGTAATTATCGTACGATGCATGCATTACAATTCAAACTTCAAGACATCATATCTTGGTCATCTGATATCAGAATCAGATGATTTAAAGGCCAATATTCCTTATTTTCAGTCCTCTTCAAAGTGGACGTGAAAAATCTCAGGTAGAAGTCACCAGTGGGTCCCATGCAAGCTTTCATGAAAAATTATCGTTAGAACTTCAAAGCTTCATATCTTTTCCGTTCTACGTCGGATTCAGATGATTCCAAGGCCATTATTCTTCATTTGTGATGTCCTACAAAGTGGACGTGGAAAATCTCGGGTAGAAGTCACCGGAGGGTCCCATGCAAAATTACACATGGAAATGGTCATTTAATCTTCGAAAATTCATATTTTGGTCACTCCATATCCAAATCAGGTGATTTCAGTTTCATTATGTTCCATTTTTAGTACTCTACAAAGTGGACGTAAAGGATTTTCGGTAGAAGTCCCCGAAGGATCCCATGCAGAAGGGTTAGCCAAATTATCGATAATGGGCCTGCTTAAACTTCAGAAATTCATAAGTTGGCCATTTTATTTCCAAATGAGGTGATTCAAGCTCCAATATTCCTCATTTTTAGTGTTCTACAAAGTGAACGTAAAAAATTTGGAATAAAGGCTATCGAAAAATTCCATGCGGAATGACAATGGAAATGACCCATGAAATGATAAAGAGAGAAACCCAGTCAATCCAGTCAACTCAGCTCAACCCAAGCCAGTCTTGGCCCAACCCAGTTAATTCAAGTCATTCTTAGTCCAACCCAGCTCAGTTTAAGTCAGTCCAGCCCAATCAACTTAAGTCAGACCAGTCTGGACCAAGTTCGTTTAACCCATGTGCAAGAATTTTATGATATTGCATATATCAAGGTTATATATATATATATATATATATATATATATATATATATATATGAGTGGAAGATTCGGTTCAACTGGAAAGGAAACTCGAGAGGGAGGATCTAAAAGAGAGAATCGGGAGACGAGATCTAGAAGGGGAAATAAGGAGAGATTGCCGAAAAGGAGAAAGAGAGGAGGGCGGTGGAGAGAAAAGGAAAAAAATAAAAAAAATCAAAGAGGAGATCGAAAAGATTTGAGAGAGGGAAGAGAGAGACCGAAAGGAGAAAGAGAGGAGGGCGGTGGAGAGAAAAGGAAAAAAAAATCAAAGAGGAGATCGAAAAGATTTGAGAGAGGGGAGAGAGAGACCGAAAGGAGAAAGAGAGGAGGGCGGTGGAGAGAAAAATAAAAAAATAAAAAAAATCAAAGAGGAGATCGAGAAGATTTGAGAGAGGGAAGAGAGAGACCGAATGGAGAAAGGGAGAGAGAGAGGGAGTAGAAGAATAAAAAAAAACAAAAAAAAGGAAGAAAGGGGAAAGACCGAGAAGAAGGAGGAGGTGGAGAGGAGAAGAAAAAAAAAAAAAAAGAGGAGAGGAATCGAGAAAGGGAGAGAGAAGGCGGTGGAGAAGAAGACACAATACATTAAAAAATTCAGAGAAAGGCCGAACATCAGAGGAGGAAGCAGGAGCTGGAGGAAGTAGGGAAGAAGTTGAGAGAGCACGAGAAGAAGAAGAAGAAGGAGAGGGAGTTCGCCCGAGGTAAGCTGCCCCTTCCATCTGTTTGTTTTTAATGTATTGTTGCTGCACCACTCACACCTTGCTCCCTCACTTCACCATTTGTTCACTTCTCCATTGATCTCCATCAAACCCATCACTTAATCTGATCCCATTCATCTATAAGCCCATCTCCTTTCCCCGGTTATTCCCTGCAGCTACCATTAAACATCCATCACTAGCCAAGCCGCCCTAAGACACACCTCATCATCCTCAAAACCCGAATACATTAGTTGCTTCCATCCATCATCCCTGAAACTTCACCAAATCACTCCCTACTCCAACCATATCATCAATAATCTCCTGCCTATCCATTCCTCAAAACCGAACCTGATCAACATCAACCTCACTTGATCAGCAGCCCTCATCCAACCATCTAATCGGCATTCCTTATCTTACCCCTGATCTTCCCATCAAATATGGGCCATTGATCGAACCTATGATCATGATATGCTTGAATGAAATCTGAATTCTTTATCATGTTGCTATGATGCCCATTCAAAATCTGATCCATTGAATGTGAAATTTGTTTTGATCATGTGATGAAAATTTGTCCATTGATATTGAATTAATATTTGAATGAATGAATTTGATTAATTGATGTGAATTTAATCTGAATCGTTAATCTTTAAGATCTAATCATGTGAATGGATGATTAATTTTAATTTGATGATGATTTTAATGATGGATTAATTTGAGCCATTAAAGTCTGATTAACTGATGTTATATGAACTGAACTGTTGATTTAAGATCTTGAATTAATTTCAATCGTCGATCAAATGTGATTTTGGTCGCATTGTTGATGATCGATGCATTGAATCTAGACCGTAGATCTGAAAATATGTTTTAATTGATTGATTCTCACATGCTTTGGTTGTTTCTCACATGCCATATTTGATGCTATATTGTTCACATGCTATATTTGGATGCTCGTACGCATACACTGCTATAATTGGAATGATCACACTGCCATAATTGGAATAATCACATCGCCATGATTGGAATGATCACACTGCCATATTTAGATGCTCACTTCCATGTTTGGATGCTCATTGCCATATTTGGATGCTCATTGCCATGTCTAAATGTTCATTGCCATATTAGGTCTTGCCATGCTTAGAATTAGCATATTAGATCTTACCATATAGGCTTTTGCCTTATTTGCAGTGCATGCCATATTAGGGAGATTTTCACAATCTTGCTATATGTGTATTTCTTGCCATAAATGTATTATATGCCATATTTAGATGAATAATTCAATTTTGGCAATAATTTAATTTATGCAACACCCTAGTCAAATTGCCATATCTGTACACTTCTAGAAGACAATCTAGGCGTGGGGACGTGCATTTAGGCACCCACATTCTTGCGAAGGGCATAATGGGGATAATAAAAACCTTAATAAAGAAAGAAAATGTTTTGCCAAACTTTCCAAAATTAGAGCTTAGGTTGAAAAGGGTAATTCAGGACGATTCCACCTCTCGGTAAACCCTAAACCTAGAATAGGTTCTCAACCCTAAACCTAAAATAGGTTCTCAACCCTAAACCTAGAATAGGTTCTAAATTCTAACCTAGAAAAGGTTATCCATCCCGAACTACGTGGATTCTGATTCCTAGGGCAAACCCTAGGATACGTAGGCCATTTGGGAGAATCCCAAATTCGGATCCACACCTTAGTCCACTTGGACTATCCATAGATCCACTAGGATATCTAACCATTTTCAATCCAGGTTCGAACTACACGGATTCTGATTCCTAGGGCAAACCCTAGGATACGTAGGCCATTTGGGAGAATCCCAAATTCGGATCCACACCTTAATCCACTCGAACTATCCATAGATCCACTAGGATATTTATCCACACCTTAGTCCACTCAGACTATCCATAGATCCGCTAGGATATCTATCCATATTCCAACTCAAAAAGGGTTATCCAAACCTTAGTCCACTCGGACTATCCATAGATCCACTAGGATACTTACCCACATTTTGACCCAAATAGGGTTATCCAGTTCGAACTACGCGGATTCTGATTCCTAGGGCAAACCCTAGGATACGTAGGCCATTTGGGAGAATCCCAAATTTGGATCCACATCTTAGTCCACTTGGACTATCCATAGATCCACTAGGATATTTATCCACATTTCAACCCAGATAGGGTTATCCACATTCCAACCCAGATAAGGTTATCCATATTTGACCCAAATAGGGTTATTCTTAGATCCAGTAGGACTATCTATCAGTCCACATGGACTATCCAAATCCTAACCCATAGGATTTCTCAGCCTTTCAAGCATAAATTTTAACTTGAACAATGAACTTAATCATGCACAAGCATAAATCACATCCATAAACTTTAATCACACCTGAACTACGATGGTGAACCTGATTTTTGGAATAATTCCGTAATACGTAGGCAATCTGATGGATACAGATTCGGTTCAATGATATCAAACCACTTGGTTTGGTTTGGCTTAACAAATAGAGTCTAGCATAGGAAAGGTATAGGAGACCGATTTCGATCGGGCGGTTTGGGTGCCCTAACCCCTTCCCATAACCGTAACCTGACGCTTACCCAATCTCTGATGGACCAGAATTCCAATCTAAGGGTCATGAGTCAATCGAAGTCTTACCTTGGGGTGAGATTTCACATTTCTAAGGTCCTAGACCTAAATCTAGGTGGCGACTTCCAAGATTTTCATCTTTGTCCTCACAGTGGCGACTTCACTGGGGATATAAACATCAAACTCCTAAATGAAAACTTTCCTTGTGTGAATTGGATGCAAGATTTTTGGATACTATATTTATGCTTGTATAATATTGCTTTGGGGGGAATGGGTTCAGTCACACATTCGTGCAAGTAGCCGAACCGGGTCCCATGCATATGGGGCAGCCCGCTAGGCGAAACACATAGCCTTGGCCTGTACTTTGTGAGACCAGGACTGGCGAGCAGCCTCTAACGAGCGTTTCTTGGGTCCGCCTGGGAATGCGTTATGCTACTCCACGTCGCTTGGATCCTTGCAACATAGTATATAAAGGGAATGGGGGCCCATTATTCATCGAGCATTCGGTGATAGGTTACCCCGTCCTTGTCAAGGTGACCTTTTCTGTCCTAACCTAGATTGTAGCCCAATGTTTGTTATTTTTGGTTCATCCCTGAACTGACCCAGTAAAGTCTGCTTAACCATGACATCCATGTTCGAGACGTCAAAGTTCTGCCCGTTTTTGTCCTCGATTGGTCAACATGTTAGAATCTACACGATAAGCATCTTGAACTCTCACCCATTGGGAGTATGAGGTATGTATACACCTGTTCTACATCATAGTAGACGGTCACTATACACCCTCCATTAAGTAAGCTCGATGTGTCGAATCTCTCATTATTAACACGTCAATTTCAAAAAACGAACAGAAAATCCCTGTCAAGACATAGATACCATGGTCAAGAAGAAATTTACTAGTTTGTTCATCTATGAACCGCTTTTGCTAACCATCCCTAATAAGGACGATGGATTAATATATCCATTTCAATTTCATCGAATTCGGTAATCCAATTGACCAGACCTTGGTACCACTGATTATCCATTTTGGAATCATGAGGTCCCAAGACTGAACACATGGCTTAATCAAATTCAATTAAATTGACTTGGATAATGTTTACCCGATCACCCTTATGAGGGAGCTAACTTTGTTTGGTTGAGTCATCCTTGATTGTGCATGTGACTTCTTCTACTCCTCTAGATGTCTAGATTGATATTTCTCCATTGGATTTCAATGCCTTTGGAAAAGAGAATCAAACTGCAACCATATCCACCCTTTTAGGGTGAGAGGCCCCTACAATTAAGGAATTGTCTTGATCTCCCACCTTGAGGAATATCCATGTTATCTTTCTAAATGAATCAATGGAAGCCATGAATCTTGATCTTGATTGAACATCAAATTTTGTAAGAAATGAGGCAACCAGATTTGGAAACACAATCAGTAACTCAGTCAATCTGGTGCAATAGGGCATTCAGTTTAGGCAGCGACAAGCACCTATACTTGAAAAAGTTTACAATATTCTTGTACAGTTTAGCCCCTAGGCAAAATCCAATCATAGTTCTCGATTCATCTCTGAATTAAGGAAAGATTCAGCCCCTAGGAAAATCCAATCATAGTTCTAGATTTACCTCAGAATTAAGGAAAGATTCAGCCCCTAGGCAAATCCAATCACTATTCTCAAGTCATCTCATAATCAAGGAAAGATTTAGCCCCTAGGCAAGTCCAATCATAGTTCTCGATTCACCCCTGAATTAAAGGAAGATTCAGCCCCTAGGCAAATCTAATCATTGTTCCCTATTCACCTCTGAATCAAGGAAAGATTCAGCCCCTAGGCAAATCCAATCATAGTTCTTGATTCACCTTTGAATTAAGGAAAGATTCAGCCCCTAGGAAAATCCAATTATTATTCCCTATTCACCTTTGAATTAAGGAAAGATTCAGCCCCTAGGCAAATCCAATCATTGTTCCCTATTCACCTTTGAATTAAGGAAAGTTGCAGCCCCTAGGTAGGTCCAATCATCATTTTGGTTCATCCAAAATTAAGGAAAGATTCAGCCCCTAGGTAGATTCAATCACATCCAGTTCATCTCAGAACTAAAGAAAAATTCAGCCCCTAGGCAGGTCCAATCATCATTTTGGTTCATCCAGAATTAAAGAAAGATTCAGCCTCTAGGCAGATTCAATCACATCCAGTTCATTTCAGAATCAAAGAAATATTCAGCCCTAGATTCAACCACCATTTCTGGTTCATCTCAGAATTGAAGAAGGGTTTAACCTTTAGGCAGGTTCAATCATCACTCCCAGATCATGCTAAAATGAAGAAGGCATTCGGCCCCTAGGCTTTTTCACCCTTCACCTCCTGTTTGGGTTCTGATTCATGTCAGGAACTAAGAAAAGTTCCATTCATCTTAATTCAATTAGCCACTAGGCTTATCCAACCATCAATTTTGGTTAGGGTTCCGGTTCATGTCGGAACTAGAAAAAGTTCCATTCATCTGAATTCAATTAGCCACTAGGCTTATCCAACCATCAACTTTGGTTAGGGTTTTGATTCATGTTGGAACTAAGAAAAGTTCCATTAACCAACCATCAACTTTGGTTAGGGTTCTGATTCATGTCGAACAAGGAAAAGTTCCATTCATCTTAATTCAATTAGCCACTAGGCTTATCCAACCATCAACTATGGTTCAAGTTCTGATTCATGTTGGAACTAAGAAGAGTTTCATTCATTTGAATTCAATTAGCCACTAGGCCTGTCCAACCATCAACTGTGGTTCATGTTCTGATTCATGTTGGAACTAAGAAGAGTTCCATTCATTTGAATTTAATTAGCCCCTAGGCTTGCCCAACTGTCAACTCCAGTTCAGGTTCCAATTCATGTTGGAACTAAGGAATGTTCCATTTATATTAACTCAATGTGAGCATGAGTTAGCCTCTAGGCCTGTTCAACCATTACCTCTGGTCCATGTTCCATTTCATGAAGGAATCGAAGAGAATTTCAGTCATTTCAACTCAATCAATCCATCATCTCTATCAATTAGAGTCCAATCCATGATTGTCTTCCTTGGCCTCTATCAATCGGAGCCCAACTCAAGCAATCTTTGCCTCTAGCAATTAGAGCCCAGCCCATGACTGTCAATCTTGATCTCTATCAATCAGAGATCAATTCAAAGTCAATCTTGATCTCTATCAATCAGAGACCAATTCAAAGTCAATCTTGATCTCTATCATTCAGAGACCAATTCAAAGTCAATCTTGATCTCTTTCAATCAGAGACCAATTCAAAGTCAATCTTGATCTCTATCAATCAGAGACCAATTCAAAGTCAATCTTGATCTCTATCAATCAGAGACCAATTCAAAGTCAATCTTGATCTCTATCAATCAGAGACCAA
>JAMYWD010001660.1:0-23629 GCA_028583415.1 Protea cynaroides
ATCATATCTTCTGTCATGTAGAGATGTCGCTTTGTGATAGTTGATCTATCACCTGTTTTAGAAGCATAGGAAAAAAAATAAAGTTAGAACTATTAGGATGAGTATGAAATGATATGATAACAATATGGCGCTTTATATATGTTATTATCCAGAAAGTTGCAAGTACTTACAGATTCGCTTGAACTTCTCCTTCAATTCAGTCATATGCTCACTCTTTGTGGATCTGAAATAAAAATTTGGGAAGTCGGGCTGATAGACACAGTTGGATGGATTTGATGTGCCAATGGCTAGTACTGTGGCAGGACCCTCTGCGCATTGTGCTTCATAGATTTCTTTAACTGATCTCATATCGCTTGTTGGTTTTCTCTAGTGGATCTATTCGAAAGGTGTGAGAAGCAGAAAGAAGAGAGGAATTATGAAGTAAGATGAAAGGGGAAGGCTGTAGAAAACGAAAACTATGGTCCGATGAAATAGCTAAAGCACATAGGCACATGGTTTTATAGAAGAAAGGAAGTTTGAATGGATCCAAAGGCTGACGCAACCTTGTGCAGCCTTTCTTGAAACCCAATTTTTTTGTAGATGGAAATCAAGGAACACAAGTAATTAATTACTATTGACCAAGTCTGAGGGTATCTCAAATCACTATGCTTATAACCCCACATGAAAGCCCATTATTGACTAAAGAAGTGATGGTGGACCACTTATTCACTTATTTTGAATGAGACTTGAAGTCTTCAATATATGTGTTGATTCGCTATAATCCACACACAAGAAGCAATGGTGCGGATTTTTTGGGAATTTATCAAAATCTTTCAAATTTGGGGTTCGATTGCCGTGACCATCTTTTTATTTTTCCTTTGAATTATTTCCTTTATCCCATATAGTCCAACTTTTCCACGAAGTTGAAGAATGGATCATTTATAGCTTACAATATCTAGAATATTAGAATGTCAAGCTTTCTAACCCTTGTCTTCGTTCTTTAAACATCTTCACTGGTATTTAACCCATATCTAACTTCATGTGCTCTATAAAGCTAGGGTGTACTTGATCGTCCATTTTAGGTTTAAAACTTCATTCTAGTGTCCCATAAGCTTTTTGGGATCTTCCATGAAATCCACTTGATCTTCCATTTAATGCTTGGACTCAATGATATGTTTCCCAATGTTTACATACATATTGTTCACTCTATATAATGCGTTTTTTTTTTTTTTTTTTTTTTTTTTGTGTGGGGGGAAGAGGAATTCAATTCATTTTCAAGCTCAATCTTTGGTTTTTTGTGTTTAAATAGTTTGAAACTCTACTTCTCTTTAATCAGATCAGTTATTTCTTTGTTTTCTTTTTCTTTTCTTTTTTTTTTCCAGAGGGGAGGGTGGGTGAATTGAGGTTATATCTCTTAATTTATTTTTTAATCTGATGCCGACATGTGTCATTCATTTATTGGGTGTACCACAAACCCAGCAGGTCAACCATTTCGGATCACTTTAACCTTGAATGTGGCACATGATCGAAAGTAAAACTTAAGTCTATCAAATTAGAAAGTTGGGGAAGAAATATATTTAAAATAGATACTTTCATCAAACAATAGAGGTATGCGAAACCAATAGTTTTATGAATGAAAGCATGGGAAAAAGAAGGCTACTAAACTGCATAGAATCTGCACCCAAACACAAGAAGGGTGAAATCACCACCCCATCTCTAGTGAAATTGAAAAATCTCATCTCTATTGAATGCTTCCACACGTTATCATTAGATCCAGGTGCCGGTGCCACCTAGTTTCGCATCGATATTCCCTCCCCTAAAAATATACAAGTAAAATAATGTTAGTCAAACAAAGGCACCGCTGGTCCAGATTTCTTTTATTATACACATCTAAATCTGGAGGACGGATATACAAACATTCACTATCAAGTCAAACAAATATATGTGTGAAAAACTATCAAGTGAAACAAATATATATGTGTGAAAAACAACGTTCTCTCACGGTCGTCTAGCATGTTGTTCATGTGGTCCTTTTAACATCAGATGATCACTTCTTTAATAAATGATGTCAAGTAAGGTTGCTTCCAAGTCTAAGTGATCATAAATATATTCAACACATATACAGTTTCATTAACCGCAATGGATCCCTATTCAACATAGTCATAGTTAATATGTAAGCATGTTTTTAGTTTAAATATCTCAATTTTAAACAAAAACAAAAGGAAACATTCCATACACCTCCCTTCAACTTTGCCTTAAAGGCATCTAATCCCCAAGTCATAGTTAATTATACAAACTTCTAAGAATTTATTAATTAGGAAAAATTTCACGCCCCTCCCATGAGGTTTATTCTAACTTCAACCATCCCCATATTTTCACAATAATGTCACTAAACTCCTCTAATTTGAAACTTAAGTATCAACCATTGGCACTGGTCTGTCATATGCTGATTTGTCTTGTCACTTAAGATTTTAATGGAGACATTACCCTTAGTCACTTGTACAGTTGCATTTTTGCTCTTTAAAAAATTAACAAAAGACGATGGAAATCCATTCATTTTATCTTTCCTCTTCCTTACGAGTGAAGTAGAGAGAAGTAGAGAAGTTCTTTGTAAGATTATTTTTTTTTAGATCCTCTTTGGGTTTTTCCTATGGAATTTCACATGAATCCTAACGAACACACCACACAAATTACTAGAATACAATGGGTATTGAAAAGAGTTGATAAAACACACCTCTTGTTGTAGATTGATTTTCGACCGTTTTCTTTGTTTTGAATACTTGGATCAGAGTCTTCCATAGCCTGTCGGGATCCCTTGACCTTCTCTCTGCGTATGGGAACAGGAGAAGAAAATAACACCGTGGCTGTGGGGACTCTAACCATTGGTATTTATAATACCACCCCCAACCCTGGACCAGTTCCACAGTAGACCAGGTTGGTCCATCTCTAATCATACTTAAACCGGTCTACTTGTAACTAGACTGCCACTGAACCAACTAACCTTATAATTAATTTAACCCATAAAAATATCTTACATTCTTTCGAAGGACTTCGCCGGAAGAACTTCTCCTTGCCACAAGGATTTGCACCTGCGTCAAAGACTTTGGTTTTGCAAAGAACATTGCCGAAAATATTCGCACCTTGGTCGTAGAGTTGGGGATTTTACGAAGAACATCACCCCAAGCTTTCGCGCCTGCGTCTGCTTTGGAGATAATTAAGCGGTTTTGCGAAGAATATCGCCACAAAGACTCAGAAATTTAGAGGTTTTGCAAAGAACATCGCCAATTGAAAGTATATACCTGACATACCTGACATTCTGTTTCCCTCTCTCTCTCTCTCTCTCTCTCTCTCTCTCTCTCTCTCTCTCTCTCTCACTCTCTCTCTCTCTCTCTCTCATACCCTGGTAGACCTAAAGTGATTTGCAGAGAAAAACAAAATTCACTTTTTTTTAACCATAAATAGTTTTCATCGTCTTTCTCTCAATCTTAATTATGTTCGTTATTTTATGGTTTGTTACTATGGTTTAATTGGAACGGGGATCACATGCCACCCATTATATACTGGGTAGTTCCCAAATGGCGGCCTTAGATAAATAAGATGTATGGTAGCACTTTATATTAGAAAAAACTGTTGGACTTTATGTTGTCATTGTTGGCAACTTGGCTGATGTGACTGTGTTTGTGAGCATACATTCATAGAAATGAAGAGAGAGAGTGTCAGTGCAGGAGAGACATTTAGAGAAATAAAGAGAGAGAGTGTCAGTGTAGGCGAGAGAGTGTCTGTGCAACGGTAAAGATGGAGCAACCTCGCATGTGTGTTCTATAGTGTTCTACATATGTTTTAGATGACTTGCAGCGAGTTGAATGGTATTCTACACTGAGTTTGATGAGAGAGACTGACTGTGGGCCCCACTGATAGTGTGGCAGTGTTTCCATTGGTCTGGCAGAGTTTCTGAAGTGTTGCGGCATCTTGAAGAATGGAATAAAGAAAGAAGATGTAGAGAGAGAAAGAGGAGAGAGAATGAAGAGAGAGAGACTATAGAGAGAAAACGGAAAGAGAAAAATATGGGTGGGACCCACTGTGCCAAGGTGGCATGCCACCATGGTAGCTAGCCTGGCCGAGGGCCACGGCACCATAGTGGCAGCCAGCTACTTGGCCAGCTGCATTACATACCAGCAGGCCCGCAAGGCAGCAACAGCCGCAAGCCCACTGCCGCATGCCATGCACCAAGCACAGCAGCAGGCCCGCAAGGCAGCAACAGCCGCAAGCCCACTGCCGCATGCCCATGCGCATGGCCCCTTGCCGCACGTCCCAGTTTGCACCCTTACTGTTCGCCCTCCATGTGTTCGACGAAATGCTAGGAGAGAGGCACCATTCGATCAAATTTGGTTACAGAGGTCTTTTTAGATGTTTCCAGGGTGTTTTGGGTATCTAACAAAAGTCAATATGCGAGATCGGCGACAGGAATGAAGCCACCACAGCCAGATTCCAAATCGGTGGCCCTGGAAAACGTGGGCTAATGTGTATCGGAGTCGACGCGTTTGATGCTCCCGCAAAGAAGCTTATTGGCTGGACGCAAGTTATTATCATGATTTGGAAAACATGGAGTTGGAACTGTGATTTGGTGCAGCGCGCATTTGATACAACGGCATTCCAGATTCAAATCTAACGGCATCGATCAGCGTCGATTTAAGCTGACGCGATTTACGTGAATCCAATGGCGCAGATATAATCCCGCCATTAACCGACAAATCCAACGGCTCAATATACAGATTTGTTGATTGGCCAATCAGAACTCGACAAAGCAGAGGCGGAGCGGCTACGGTGTGGTGCGGGTGCACGTATGGTTTGGAAAGATTTTCTTTCCTTATTTGTTACTGGCCGAACTTCAAACTGCCATAACTTCTTCATCCGAGCTCCAAATCAGTCCGTTCAAGTTGCAGTTTCCATATTTTCAAATGCTCTATACATTGGGCACCATTGGGAGTCAAAAAACAGAAGAGAAAAATTAAAAAGAGCATTT
Organism: Protea cynaroides; assembly: GCA_028583415.1. Taxonomy (NCBI): domain Eukaryota; kingdom Viridiplantae; phylum Streptophyta; class Magnoliopsida; order Proteales; family Proteaceae; genus Protea; species Protea cynaroides. Next base: position 5,003 of record JAMYWD010001660.1, read on the forward strand.
TGAAGGCAGAGAGAAGGATTTCTAGGATTTTGTACCCTGTAGGAGTGATCAATCACCAACTACCTCTTCTTTGTGCATCAATGGAGTGCTAAATCCCTATGAGAGGTCAGTAGAGCGTTTATGTTTACATTCATGGTGATTATGGGTTGTGTGGAAGAGATTGGAAGCCTGTGAGCGAGGTGAGCCTGTAAATCGATCTCTATCATCATTGAAGGCTGTTAGAGAGTATCTGAGGGTAGTGTGAAGCTTCAGAGATTGTTGGTCATTCGAAAGCATTGCTTGTGAGATTTTTTAATTCTCTATCTATTTATGTTTTCAATTTATTGTATGCTAGCGTAGATGCAAATTGTTGAATACATAACTAGTGGGGAAAAATTGTAAGGCAAATTTATAAGTTTAAAAAAATTGTTATTTGCTTTCCGTGGGTGCGGATTAAGCGTGGTGTGTTCAGTGGGTGCTGGACACTGGCTGTTAAGCCTGAATCTTGACGTTGATGCTCCCTCTCAGTTTTATGCTGGGAAAAGCTAGGGTTAATATCCTTGTCTTGTTAGAGACTAAAAGTTGAATGTTGAGTAAATACGGAGTCCGTTGGGTATTACTCCGTGGACTAGCCATCACACACTATGTTGGTGAATCATGTAATATCTCTGTGTCCTTGTTTTATCTTTCTGTTATATTTTGGAGTGCATGAAATGACTTGCAGGATGGGTGTGCAAATCTGGTAGACCTGGCCACTGAGTGGTAGCGAGGTAGATTTGCATGCGCTTATGTGTGTATGAAAAGTGAGGTCTCCATCAGCTCTAGGCATCAGTAAATAATTAAGGAGAATTTTCAGACACTGATTCACCCCCCTCTCAGTGTCATATCAAGTTCATCAAAAACATCCTAAAAGAATTTTAATATTATATTTAATATCATACCAAAGCTGAAAACCTATAAAAAAAATTAAGTAGAATGACATTGAAGAATTTTAATATTATATTTAATATCATACCAAAGCTGAAAACCTACAAAAAATTAAGTAGAATGACATACCTTTTTTTTATGATTTAAAAATATCTTTTGTTGAAGAACTCTGAATTTTGTTGAAGAACTCTGGATAATTATATAACGAAGCCACTTGATGTTCAAGGATCTCAGAAGCAATCTGCGTACTCACCCCAACTGGACAGGTATACCATAACTTGGTATTTCGAGTTTTTTCTCCCCTTGCCTATTTGACCTTGAGATTTATTTATATCTCTAGGGTAGAGATGATTAGTCATAAGGTCCAACCATAAGTGAGATGCTAGCCTCATAATGCTATATCCAGAATACCTTTTGACATACCTTGATAATTACCATAAGTGTCCCTAAATAATAAATAGGAAACAAAAATACAAAACTGTCCTTTTTCATAAAACCAAAAAATATCACTGGTTTTGCAAAGAAAAATAAAAATAAATAATATTTTATATTTATAAATAAAAACAATTGATGCAAAACTAAACATAATAAATTTTTTTCAAATTAGCAGTTTGTAGATAGGCGTACACTCTTATAATTGTCAAGTCACTAGCAATGAACATTAAACACTAAGGTCACCACTCAACGTACACGAAGTCTTTTTATGAAAAATTTTATAGACCCTTTGTGCACTGACCATCGAGATCAATGCAAAATCTTCCCCCATTTTAGAAGGGTTTTCTCATTAACACTTACTGGAGGCTAGCTTCCGTCAGATCAATGCAAAATCCTCCCCCATGTATGAAGTTTCCAATATCTTACTCTCCTATTTATGAATAATCCAGCATACCCTCTATTTTCGGCATCCACAATTCCCACCCCATTTTGGAACCAGAATCAATGCTCCATGACACGCCACACGGCCCTAGTCCTGAGACAAGACCCAAAATTAAAAGATATTATTAGAAGCATAACCCCTTCCCTTTTTTCTTAATTTTTTTTTATCAAGTCTATTATCCTATCCAATATAGGGGAAATTTTTTATGACGGGGGCGGCAAAAGTTTGAACGTATATAATTTTTAAGTAGAATTCACTAGTTCCCATATGGCAAGGCATGGTGCGCCTGGGTGGATCTATGTTGTGGATGATTTGTAGTGATCGAACTGATAAATTTAAATGGAATCAATTATGTATGTGAAGTAGGCTAATCTAACTGAAGGGTGCTGTAGGTATTCAAATCCTTTCTTCCTAGAGGTTTAGGAGGAGAGGTGGCAGTCTTGTTAGATGGTCGACACTTGAGACTCAGGTGAATCCGAACCCTCCATCCAAGTCGACACTCCTTTGTCGGCTCAGCTTGTCGGCTCTGATAGAGGGCTCATATTCACTCGAGTCCCAAGTGTTGGCCATCGAACGGAGCCGCCCCCTCTCCTCCCGAACCTCTGGGAGGAGAGGATGTGGATCCGGTGCAGTAGTCATTGCTTGATTCTGGCAGACTGGCACACGAGTGCTTAGGTGTGTGCTGAATTTGATGGAGTGGATACCAACTTAATTTTAGTACGAAAAATTACTAGTTGGGAATGCTACATCAACAATTTTATTACTTCAAACTTATTTTATGATGTGTGAGTCGATAATAATAATAGAGACTCACTTTCATTCCGCAATTTCTTCTTTGCTTTTATTGGAAAAATAAAATTCTTCTTTTTCTCCTCAAAGGGTGTCAATTTTGAGACTAAATTGGTAGCTCAGACTGAGTCGTTCCGAATTAATCCAAAACCAAATTGGACCGAACTGTTATTGGACATGTTTTAGATTGAGGTATGACATATCTTATTGGTCTTGATCTGGTCTGGGCTAGCCCGAAACCGATAGGAAAAAATGGACCAATTAGCTTGAACCAAAAAATGGTTCGAACCAAACCGATTTAGACTGAATATGAAGCCCTGGCTTCACTACTTCAGCCTTCTAGATGGCCTTAATGGGTTTCTTACCAAGCTTTCAACTTGAACCGGCTTGACCGACCCAATAACAACCTGATAAACTAAGTCCGATAACAACCCAAAACTAGACCGGTCCATTAGTTAATGTGCAAATTGCATCCCACCCAGTCCGAACCTCTTAATGGATATGTTTTGGTCAAGCTCTATAAAATCGACACTGATTTAATCCAGACTGAAACCGACCCATCGACACTCCTCCACATAATTGACAATAGCGAACTCCTTTAATAAAAAATAAAAAAAGGAAAAAAGAAACCATTGCTTGTGTATGTCGTTTAGCGATCAATCAATATACGCTAAAAGCACACACATATATATATATATATATATATATATATATATATATATATATATATATATATATATATATATATTTTTTTTTTTTTTTTTTTCAATAAATAGAATGATTTTTATTAAGCAAAATGGGACCTGGTCAGACGCCAGGTGGAGGGGGTGTTAAAGAAAATTTGGTGGATGCAGCGCCAAACCTTAGAAATTGGAAGACACCATTAACGGTGAACCCATACATTCAATGTGAGGGAGTCTCATTTAATAAAAAAACATGTGAAGAATTGATCCATATAAAATCAGTTTTTTAATAAGTTTTTACTGAATGAGCTTCATATGGCTTTGCTCACATGGTTAGTGATTTAAGATAGGCCCATTTCAATGTCACTACGCCATCTGGGCCATGCATCTAATAGGGGCAGTTTTTGTAGTGATGTAAGATAGGTCCATCTGAATGTCATCTGGGCATCTCCGCCGTGCATCCAATAAGAAATAATTTTGGTATTTAAAGAGCCTAAGATTTAAGGAAGCATACAACCAGACAAAGCATTTAAGATACCAACTCAATTATAAGTTGAATTGTTTGACTTACATTTTAAAAACAATTGGGTTTCAAAAAAAGCTGCACATGTCTTATTCTGGGTCTTCTCTAAATTCAACATATGGTTGCATTAGCCAAATGATTCATTCAAACTTTCCTCACCTATAAAAACCCTATGCGTCTGCCTTTGATATTTCATATTCATCGAAACCTCTCCTGCTAATTCCTATAGTCTTCCCTTCCATCTTAATTCATTCCTATAGTCTTCCCTTCCATCTTAATTCATTCCTCTCATCTTTCTGGTTTTTGCATCATTTCAATTGATCTACAAGCAATATGAGCTCAGTTGGAGAAATCTATGAAACCCAGTGCACAAAAAGTTCAGTCATAATACTAGCCATCGGTATAGCAAATCCATCCAATTGTGTCTATCAGCCTGACTTCCCAGACTTCTATTTCAGATCCACAAAGAGTGAGCATATGACTGGATTGAAGGGGAAGTTCAAGCGAATTTGTAAGTACTTGCAGTTCTCTAAAACTAACATATATAAACTGCCAAACTATTATAATTTCATACTCATAAGTTTAACAATCAGTACGATATTTAATACTAATTAAAACGACATTTTCTTCTATGCTTCAAAAACAGGTGACAGATCAACGATCATAAAGCGGCATCTCTACATGACAGAAGAAACGATCACGGGGAACCCAAATCTCTACGATTCCACTGCTCCAACACATGATGCACGCCAAGATATTATGATTGTTGAAGTTCCCAAGTTGGCCAAAGAAGCAGCACTAAAAGCCATCGATGAATGGGGTCAACTCAAATCAAAGATCACCCACATTGTATTCACTACCATTTCTGGTGTTGATGCTCCTGATGCCGACTTCCAACTCATCAAGCTCTTTGGCTTTTCTCCAACTGTCAAACGTGTGATGATGTATAATCTAGGATGCTATGGTGGTGGTAGTGTTCTTCGTGTTGCCAAAGATCTTGCTGAGAACAATAAAGGTTCTCGTGTCCTTGTCGTTTGCTCATAATTAAACTCTGTGAGTGGTTTCAAGGGACCTAATGAGACCGACTTCCACACCCTACTTGGACAAGCAATCTTCGCAGATAGCGCGGCAGCTTTAATAGTTATTGCTGATCCTGACACATCAATTGAACGCCCTTTGTTCCAACTCTTCTCAGTATGTTCTCGAATTCTCCCAGACTCAGATGACATGGTCGAAGGCCACTGTAGGGGTGCAAGTTTTACCCTGACAACCCAAATCCGCCCAAACCCGCCTTGAACCCTGGCAGGGTTGAACCCAGCCCAAACTCTGGTAGGGTTGGGTTAGGGCTCAAATTTTGATCAATCATGGCAAAGTTGGGTTGGGTTAGGTTTGACCCCCTGGGTTGAGCCCGACTCTACCATATATATATATATATATATATAACAATTAGACCATGTTCTTCCCATCCAACGGTTGGAATGGATACATCATCTACCCATGTGGCAGAATAGATTCTTTGTTACGTTTAGAAAAATAACAACCCTTGTTACAATAACATTTTCCCATATATATTTGTGTTTGTTATATCATCAAGTTATAATTGTTATATGTATGTTTTGTTGTATGTTTCATGGCCAACCAGGGTCAATCCAACCCTAAATCAGGGTTAACCCGGCCCAACCCAGCCTTTTAGGGTTAATCAGGATAGGTTAGGGTTAGGCCCAACCCTGCCAGGGTCAGGGTTAGGGTTGTACATTTTCTGACCCTGACAGGGTTGGGCTGGGTTAGGGTTAAGTTTAAATAGCCAGTGTTAGGGTTTTGAAAAACCCGACCCAACCCGGTCCTACTGTAGCCCTAGCCACTTGCATCAAACGGGACTCTCAATCAGCTTATCCAAGGATGTGGCAAAAACTATATCTGAGAACATTGGAAAATGCTTGGAGGAAGCATTCAGCAAGATTGGATTAAGTGACTGGAACTCCATTTTTTGAGCGTCTCATCCTAGTGGGCCGGCAATTTTGGACCTGATATAAGTGACCCTTGGCTTGAAGGAGGAGAAACTGAAGGCATAAAGGAAAGTGTTAACGAATATGGTAATATGTCAAGCCCCATAGTGATCTTCATTTTGGATGAGATGAGGAAGAAGTCAATAAAGGAAGGGAGAGCCACAACTGGAGAAGGATTTGACTGGGTGTGTTATTAGGATTTGGACCAGGTCTGACTGTGGAAACAATTGTCTTTCGTCCCATTGGCACAATTATTTAATTCGGGCTTACTGATCTCGAGATTTGCATTCATTTGTAGTTACCCTCTACTCGATATGGTTTTGTTGGGGTTTTCTATATAGCTCTATATATTTTGTCTCTGGGCATTTGTTGTCTAGCAAGAGCCAAAGGCCTTTTTTGTAATTTATATTGATGTACAATTATTTAAGCTTCTTCTAATGGAATACTATCTTAAATTAAAAAAAAAAGGACAAACGAGGATGTTGGGGGGACTCTTACAAGATTAAGCGTAGCGATAAGATCATCTCATCGTATAACAATACCATTTTTTAACACTTGTATATATAATTTGACTAAAATTCCTTTATTCGATACATATTCTGATGAACTTGAGATGACACTAAGAGGGGGGGGTGAATCAATGTCTGAAACTTTTTCCTGATTATTTACTACTGTCCAAAGCTGATGGAGATATATTCTTTTACACACACACAAGCGCATACAAATCTACCTTGCTACCACTCAGTGGCCAGGTCTACCAGATTTGCACACCCATCCTGCAAGTCATTGTACGCACTCCAAAATATATAGGAAAATAGAGACAGTCCACAACACAGGATATATGTGGTTCACCAACACAGTGTGTGATGGCTAGTCCACGGAGTAATACCCAACGGACTCCGTATATACTCAATACACTTCTTTTTGCTGTCTACACAGCAGGGAGTACATGCACCCAATTTACCCAGCATAAAACTAGGAGGGCACACATGTGCCAGGAATTCAGGTATCAAGTACCAGTGCACAGCACACGCTGCACACCACGCTTAACCCGCACCCACGGGAAGCAAATAACAATTTTTTTTGGCTTATAAATTTGCCTTACAATTTTCCCCCACTAGCTAGGTATTCAACAATTGCACCTACGCTAGCATACAATAAATTAAAAGCATAAATAAATAAGAAATTAAAAAATCTCACAAATAATGCTTTCGAATGGCCAACAATATCTCTGAAGCTTCACACTGACCTTAGGTACTCTTCAACAACCTTCAATGTTGATAGAGATTGATTCACATAGCACACCTTGTCCACAGACAGACTTCCAATCTCTTCCACACAACCCATAATCACTATGAATGTGAAAATAAAAGCTCTACTGACCTCTCATAGGGATTTAGCACTCCATTGATGCACAAAGAAGAGGTAGTTGGTGATTGATCACTCCCACAGGCACGAAACCCTAGAAAAACCCTTTGTTATGTTTCAAAACCTTATTTTTGATTTTTTTTTTTAGTCTTAATTCGACTCCCAACAACGCCCAATAGATAGAGCATCTAAAAATATGGAAACTGCAACTTGAACGGACTGATTTGGAGCTCGGATGAAGAAGTTATGGCAGTTTGAAGTTCGGCCAATCACAAATAAGGAAAGAGAATCTTTCCTTTCATAACCGCACACCCGCGCCGCACCGTAGCCGCGCCGCCGATGCGCTGTCATGCTCTGATTGGCTGATCAGAGTATCTATAATTTCAGCCGCCAGATCTGAGAAGAAAAGGTGGGATTTGATTACGGTCTTTCGATTCGAATAACTAGCATCAGGCATGATCGGATAAGCTCTAAACCGTTGGATTAGAATCCGTCTGCCGCTAAGCTGTATGCGTGTATTACCGTATCAGACTTCATTCTCTATGTTTCTCGCTACATTATATAAAGTTACATCCGACCAATCAAATCACACGCGGGAGAATCTGACGCGTCCGCTGAGATCCACTCAAGCCCGCCTTAATCAGATCCATCCGATCTGGATCTTGACGACGTGGCTCATTCTGAGCCGTCAGAACAGAATTTATCTTTATTTATGATAATTTCAGCATTTTCCCTCAATTCTTGATAATTACAAAAAGACCCTTGGACTTTTAGATAATGTTACTGTTTTCCCTGTATCACTTATACTCACCGAAAGCTTGCTTTTTTGGCCGTTTTCGATCGTTTTGACGGAAACTGCGATATCTCCCTCATCTGAAGTCGGAATTGAGCAATTCAAGTTGCATTGGAAAGATAACTCGACGCTCTACATCTTTCCACTATCAGATTTCCATGAACCTGCTGCGGGACCCACCAAAAATAGACTCAAAGTTAAAACTCTGTCAAACCTTGGAATAATTTGAACCCGAAACTTTGTGTGCATGCATACCAAGTGCCGTGGGCTACCGTGTTGGCATATCACCTTGCCACCACACCTGTGGGTCCCACTCATATTTTTCTCTCTCCTCTTTCTCTCTTCTGATTCTCTCACTTCTTTCTCTCTCTTGAATTTCTCTCTTCAATGCCACAACACCAAAAACATGTGAAACATGAACACGATCAGAAAAGTTTCAGGAACACTGTCGCATCATCAGAAACTCGGCCACATCACCAGTGGGGTCCACAGACACTCTCTCTCATCAAAATCAGTGTAAAATCCTATTTAACTCATTGTAAGTCATCTGAAACACATGTAGAAAACTGTAGAAAACACAAGCGAAGTTGCCACATCTATACCACTGCACTGACACTCTCTCTCCTACACTGATATTCTCTCTCCTCATTTTTTTGACTGAATGCTCACAAACACTGTCATATAAGTCAAGTTGCCAACAATGACAACACAAAGTTCAACATATTCTTAACTAACTTGTAAGCATATTTTCACTTTAAAGTTCTCAATTCTATAAATAAATAAATAAAAACTAATCCTAATTACTTAATAAAGTATAGGGCTAGCTTCTTTTTTTTTTAAGAAATATGGTCAATAATTAAGCTATTGGGTAACTGCATGAGAATCAAGTATTCTTATGCAATGGCTAAGAATGTTGACTGCCTATGAAATCATTCACCATAAATTAATTATTATCTTAGAACGGAGGAATCTATGAGACTACCACCCAAAGAGGATATGATCACTACTATTCATTTTTCAACAATTTTCAATCCAAGTGCATTGCTAATACGGGCAGCGTATTGCCAAGTTTTTACTAAATTCTAGTAAAAAAAAAAAAATTGCTACTAAATAATTAATGAAATGAGGATCTATAAGTTAACCAGGCATATTGAAATCTTATATAGTAACAGAAAAATGGGAGCATAAGAAGAACCGGTAACTGACGGTCACTTGAAGGAGAGAGAGAGAAGAGAGAAAAAAGAGGTCTAGATTTCAAAGAAGAGAGAGGTAGAGACAGAAATACATGCCGGCATCATGTACTATGCCTGAATATCCTCTCCAGGGGTTGGAGGGCCCACTAAGGGATACGATGGCCGATACTCACTAGTAGCATAGCCCGATGCATGGGGCTACACGCCTAGTGAGTCTCGACTGTTGGAACCCTCAATGGGCACTTAGCTGCCGGAGAGGATCCTAATGCATCATGTACTTCCTTTTCCATGATTAATTATCCGAAAAATAAAAGATAAATTAGATGAAACATTTGAAGAGGTGATATAATTAATAGGGAGTCTCTAAACGACACCTCTCTAGGTGAAGTTAATTTGATTGTTTTACATTATTCACTTGTCCATGGTACCACTTTAAAACAGCAGCGAAACTGGTAATTCAACCAAAATAAACAAGGGAAGATTACAAGATTACACAGTAATGGGTTTGGGTCTACAAATTAATTCACCTAATCTTTGGGTTTACCAAACTACCTACAACGAATTTGGGTATTACATAACAATCCAAAATAATGTTTTTTTTTTCTTCTCCAACCTGTTTTTGCTGACATTTTTACCCCCATTTTTTTTTCTTTGCTATACCATCAGTGTTGATCACCATCTCCTTTGCCCTTGCTGCAGGATCCGCATCCACTCTTCCCAGTCATTCTGGGGGATAGTGGCAACCTTCATCGGATGGTCATCACGTAGCTCTCGATGAATCCGAGACCCACATCCGAGCCGACACCAGCCGACACCAGCCGACAGGGGGTGTCGGCTCGAACATGGGTCTCGGATTCACCCGAGAGCCACGTGACAGACATCGGAAACAGGCTGCCATGTCATCCCAGAATGACTGGGAGGAGACGATGTGAATCCCTTGCTGCACTCCATGCGATTTCAACAGGCCTTGCACTAGCATGTAGCTGGTTCTCCAAAAAAAAATTTACAAAACAAAAATAGCTAAAGGTAGTTCCCGCTGCCAGTGTATCCTTCTCACATCCTTCCTTTCTCTCTTTCCCTTAAAATCTGGTCCTCTCTCTCTTTCAAGTGACCAATCTTCCTTGAGCTCTCATTTTCCTCCAATATGATGCGAGCGTGTAAGTCTTCCTCCCCGCAAAAATATTTCAATTAAAGCATCCATAGTAAGATTATAAAAAGCAAGATGTTAGCAAGTCGCAAACTAGCAACAACGCCAAACAGTTTCAGTGCCAATTTGGCTGCCACATGATTGATGAAAATGTCTAATGGCGGGACATCAACTAATTTAGCCAACAAGACTTCGTTTCCATTCGCGTGATATTCAAGAATTTTCTTATGCATTTGTGCGTGTTTGTGACTCTGTGTGACTGTATATGAAAAAAAGAAGAAAAAAAAAAAAAAATTCTCCTACAGTGATTTCAAATGACTACTATAGATCTTTGTCGGCCAACCCGCCTGGACAGGGTCTCATTAACAGCCAAAAAGTTCGTTCAAGTGGTTTATTAGTCAGTTCTTATCTTCTTTGACAAAAACTGTAACTCAAATTGTCCAAATGTGTCACCTTTAGCAATGGTAATTTATCTGTCGCAAAAGTTATATTATAATGACGGAATATAACTGCCGTCGTGAAAAGTAGACAACGGTATCGGTTTTCTATAACAAATTATTAACGACGGTTTATGATACAGTCGTAAATACTTTATAGCTTTTGCAACGCGTTTATAAACGACAGTTTTATGACGGATAACAACCATCCTAAATAATCAAATATGATGGTTAGAAAAAAAAACCTATATTGTTGTAATGAAAGTATTGAAATATATTTTACCAAAAAAAAAAAATGAAAGTATTGAAATATACAAATTTTATTACACCAAAACAAATACAAGATTTGTGGACATTAAGTCAATAACAAATGTCTCAATAATCACATCCGATCACCGTAGGCACAGTTAGCACATGTGGGACTACGAGAGTGTGCATCCAAAGCTGGGTCATCCACAATCACATTGTAGTTGTCTACAATATAAGGAGCATCCAAGAAGGCAGCTACATTATCACTTGCTCCAACATCTGAAAAGGAACAAGCACATGGGGGTGTGTTTTTCCATGCTTTTTTCTGTTTTCTCCATTTGTTCTCCTACCACTTTCTTGCTATAAAGACTATGTGTGGGATCTTCTATACATTATAATTAAGTCTCACAAGTACTTACAAAGTAGAAGTTTGGGGAAGTTTCACTGGATTATATTGGCTTCGAATCCATAGGGTCTATAGGGGTACAACCTGTCATTAGAAAATCTAAATTAATCCAGAATTTTGGATATGGGCCTTATAAATAAAATTTGATTTGAGTTTGGTCTAGACCAAATTAATCGGGACGATTCGATTCCGGTAGCGTGTCGAATGCACCAATTTAATTAAATATTTTTTTACTGACCTGATTAATAAACTGTAAATAGGGTAAGCAAAGGTCGATCCCACAGAGAGTGATTTGATCAAAATTTATATTCTACTCAAACTAAATATACTAATTAATGCTAAGCAAACACAATAACGAAAGGGGGGGGGGGGGTTTGGTTGTTTGAATCAAATTGAAAGTAAACAGACAGAATTTAAATAAGAAAATAATTAGATGAGAATATTCAGTTCTTGCTGGTTCAATATCCACCCACACATGCAATGAGTAAAATTAATCACAACATTAATCTCTTCTTCCTAATTAGAATTAAAGACCCTAGATAACAATATGCTCTATTACCTGAGTTTTTCCTTAAGTATTTCAACTAAAACAAGCTCTTCAGAGATCTAACCATTTAACAGTACTGAATAAGCTCTCAATGTTTAATTCAATGACAGCATTAAGATGGTGAAAAACAGATCAATCTAAGCAACAATCACACACAACCGATGATTATTTAACTTAGGTTATATTATTCACAATGATGAGACTAAAACTTGGACATAATCATCTACCACTGTTTACTACTTGTGATTAGAACCAGGACGATTACATATCACAAATTCTAGATCTAGCAATTAATATTAATCTAACCAATTCAGTAGGCCATTACTGAATTATTCAGACAAATATCATAAATAAAGTGAAAAGAATAACATAAGCAATTCCAATAAAAGAGAGAAGAAGAACAACGTTACTGAATAGAGATTACACAATTGACATGAGTTTAGGTTTTAAAATCCTTTTGAACTGAATGAGAAAATTAACTAGACATAACAATTTTTTTAAAAATAGAAAAATTTTCAACAAAAGAGATAGAGAGAGATTATCTTAACACTAATGCTCTATATATAAAACATGATAATCCTTAGTAACTTATAACTCTTTATTTGTGTAGGATTCATTCTTTGTTTAGGATTCCTTCTTTATTTAGAATTCATTCTCTATTTAGAAATCTGAAATTGTAGAGTTTTCTTTTCTTCTTTTGAGTCTTCTATTATAGGTTTCCTAACTTGAGTAGGAGACTATTTATAGAATTTTCATCCATCGTTGAAAGCTTTAATCAAATTGGACAGCTACTCCAATTAGGATTCGGATAAGATTTTTGTGTCAGAATTTGAGGCAACATTTAAAGGCCCAAACGAACTTAGATTGTTCTCTATAATACCATTCCAAAAAAGTTGAGACGTCTTTTACAACTTTACTAAAGATAACTTTTCAATTCTAGAACTCTTTCCATGTCAAAAACCTGCATGGAACTCAGAATATCAATATTAAGAATGCTGAAATTTTCTTATCTTTTAACAATTAATTCACAAAATCTCTAAAATATATCAAATTAATAAAATTCATCCTATCAATTCAATAAGGCATAAAACACATTCAAAAAAAATATAGTGCAAAGAGAATAAAAATATAAAAATTACACACTTATCAAATTCCAATTTTTTTGTTTGTGCCTAATTTTGACACACCTACACGTAGATAAGCTTGGATAATTGACTCTCACATACCATCAACCGGCTGAAAACAATTTGGTCATTGGACCATGTAGAAAAATGACCCAATGGAAATATTTTTGAATAACTATTTTTGATGAACATTAGAAATTCGGATAAATTAAAGTTCAACATAGCAAAATTACTATATTGTTCAATTTTATTTATTCGGTGACTTTTTTTTTCTCAATCTAACAAGTATATAATCAGGAAATTTTTGGTTTAATTTTAAAACTAAATACGAATCTACAAAATAAGAAAAGAAAAAAAAAAAATAAATAATAATATATATATATATATATATATATATATATATATATATATATATATATATATATATATATATATATATATATATATATTTTTTTTTTTTTTTTAATTATTTTTTTTGTTCCATTTGGACAGAATAAAATCGTTATAATTGAATTAAGTAAAAAATCGGAAAAAAATCAATAAAAGAAACCACATAGACAAACCAAAATCCGGCATCTTCATACAATCTTAAATGATTTTTTTTTTCTTATGGATATTATGCTTACGATTCACCATTCTCCAAATTGTCATTATAGTTTAACATGTTCGTAATTAGGCTTGCCCGATAATTTTCTTGATTTTTTTTTCTGATAAATAAAAATTTATTTATAACTCAAAAATATAAGACCCAAGATGAACCTGGAATAAAGCCTCCCCTAAAACAGGAAGTCAAAAACAAAGAAAATAACCACCTCATAAAATACAACAAAATTTTTACCAAAAAAATAAATAAATAAATAAAATACAAAAAAATTTAATCAGCCCAATATAATGGCAAACCTTTTCAGACCCAAAATGAACCAAATGCCAACACAACACAACATCACTTTTGATACTTGGTTTTATTGATTCATATTCCACAGGAATAAGTTTAGAGTGGAATAAGATGTGTTCGGTAAAATCAGTCTGATTTCATATTCTCATGCTTAGATCCAAGCATCCGAAGCATCTTCTTCCTCCAGATGATTTAGTCCCTATTATACCTATCTTTGCCAACTGTCCTTATTTTTAAGGTTTTGGACTTGGTTTGTTATCCACATTTTGGCCAATTAAGTTTGACCCAGTAGATTCAGACATTCAGCATGGTATTATTGTAACCACAATCTAAGTAATGAATTCTTCTTAATGCATGAATTATTTATTAATCTAAATTAACACAGTTTTATAACTATAACAAAAGATGGGGTAGAAAATCAAAGTCTTCCAATCAGATATGGGATTTGATTTCATTGTGAATGTTTGGGATCTCCTTATCCCATTGAATGTATCACCCCTTCTTCTTTGCTTCCTCAAAGTCTTTCTATAATCCCAAATTCTATACATATATTATGTTAATCCGGTGGTGCAAAGATTTAAAATTCTATACCTATTGATTCAGTCTAAGTGTATTTTAGTATTACTTAATTTGGTCCAACTAGTTTTGAACTTGACATACATACTTGGCGATCGACATGCGGGGTCACCACCTTCCATGTCTTTTCCTGTTGGATATAAGAAGCTAGATAAATAAAACAAAAACAATAATACTCCGTCACCATTTATTGACTATATGTGATGACCAGTTTTTAATTCAGAACTTTATCTGCAGGTCTCCTATTAATGACTGTCTGTTGAGACAAAGAATCAGACACCAGAGGCTGCGAAAAGCAATTGGGATGTAGGTCAGGGGGAAGAAAGTCCATCTCCACCTAAGGAGGAGTAAGGGACTGACTCTGAAACTAATGTTTGATAAAACTATATCCCTCTCTACAGACAAAGAACATTTTGTTAGGCTGGACTTTTTTTCCTTTTTATTTTGGTGCATGTTAGGCTGGACTGACTCATCTGCTTGGATCAGCCGGCAGGTTCGTCTGCCACAGGCCACAGGAGAGGATGTGGATCCTTGGTAAGAATGGTCCGACTCTCTGAAGACAGTTCCGGTTGACATCTTTTTTAAATCCATAATCATTTTTTCAATAAATGGGTTTCAAACAAGGCTGCTTCCAAGTATATATGATCATAAATTCAGCACACGGTTGAATCAGCCAATGATCCATTCCTAATGTATTTTTTTTAACTTTTTTTTTTTGTTAGAAATGTATTTTTTAATCATATATTTTGAAATAAACATTGATTTTTTATTCATTATAAGATAAGAATTTTTTTATTAACTCTAACTCCAGAGAGACAAACTTCGAAGTCTAGCTAGTCATGTAATTAATAAAAGGTGAGCAAGAAGAATATATATATATATATATATATATATATATATATATATATATATATATATATATATATATATATATATATATATATATATATATATATATATATATATTGGTAAACAGAAAATCTATTGATTAACATAATCCGATGCAATCGAAGCATCAGTGTTACATAAAGCAACAAATCACAGAATGGATCCAGGCCATGTAACCTTACCTGAACAGGTTACAGCCCTCCTAGCCAAGGAAAGAGCCACTAAGTTGACATTCCTGGGAACATGGGAAAAGGTAATATGTACATGCTCATGAACCATAGCTAAAACATCTTCAATAATAGATGACAAATAAACATCAGAATCCTTTTTAACCCCCTGCAACAACTGGACTACTTCAACATTGTCCGATTCAACCTCAATATGGGAAAAACCAGCAGAGAGAACCTGTGATAATCCTGTTGAAAAAAAAAAGTCAAAAGTAAAAAGGTTTTTCCAAATAAAGTTCAAAAAGATTTAAATTCAAATATTTGCTCTTTTGTTTTAGTTCCAAAATTTGGTTTTCGTTTTGGACAGGAATTTTCTTTTTTCGATTTTGAGTTGACATTTTCAATGTAGGACTTTTTAGTCCCACATTGCTTAAGGATTGCGGAGGAGAGATCTTTATTTGCAGGGAATGTCGCCTATCTTTTGAGCCCCAAAATGGAAACAATGTTCGGTTTGACTCACACACATGTGCACGCACTGGACTGCGACCGTGACGTGGCATGGGCGTGGGCCACAGGCCACGGGCTATGGACTATGGGTATGGGGTTTTGTCGGATTTAGACACACCCCTACCCGGACACCTTTTTGGAAAGGATTTATGTGTAGAGATGTATCTTTACACATAAAAGGGTGTCATCTAGACCGTTGATCTCAGGATTTGAGATCTGGATTAATCTGGACGGTCCATCTAGAAGGTCACACCCCATCTAGTGGACACATTCAAGAGGTACTTGGGCCCTATAAATAGAGCCCGACCCCATGCTTCATATTAAATTCGAAATCAATACGATTTCTCTCTCTTTCTCCCTCTCCAACTCTCTCTCTTCATATTCTGTCTAATCGAAGAGTCGAAACTCGGTGTTCTTCCAAAGGAGTTGATCCTAGCCGTCGGTTCTGCATATACCTGTCAGTGTGTGCACGCTGAGTGGGTATCCTACATAAGGGGTTGTTTTATCTTGGAGGCAGATTTGCAGGAGACCTACTGCACCAATAGAGAGCAAATACTGTCTTAAGGAGAGTGTATCAACACGACTCAACGCTCCTTCATAACTTCGAGGTATTCAAATCCTCTCCTACGGTCCTGCCGCCTGCCAAGGGCCGGATTTCAGCCGGCCCACCCCCCAATGTATTGGCAGCCGGCCACACTGAACCAGCTCTTTTGGATCGGCGGCAGGAACCTCCTGCCGCAAGAGACGATTTGGATCCAACTTCGAGTTACTGTTTATAAAGTACGCATGGTTATGTATATTTTATGTATGTTTTAGATTTAACTATATGATTATAGTTGATATATATATGCATATATATATATATGCATATATTGGTGATACATATATGAATATTATTTTCTACATGATTATTCTGTTACATATCATTCTAGTCCATATAATATATAACTGAAACTCTATTATAGCATTAATTTAGAATAACAAATCCTGAACACACGGCCATCACCTCTCCAATAGTTGGAGATAAAAAAGAGGACGGCTCCGAGACAGCAAAAAGAGGAGCGCCTACGTCATTGTGAGCAATATATCTGATACCATGTTGTTGCTGGTCTTTCGCCCAAGCCGTGTCAGTGTTCAGTTTAACAAAGCCAGATGCAGGACATCTCCAATGCACTGCATGAGAAAATGGTGTAGCATCAGAATTAGACCCATGAGAAAGTAAGCCAGTCGCCACTGAGTACTCAGCAAAAGCCTGCTACGCACGCTAAACTACTTCAATAGGGGTATAGTGTTTGTGATTACAGTAAAATTCATTGTGCATCCTCCATAAGGTCCAACACATGAATGCCGCAAAAGAGACCACCTGTCGACCAACCTTTTTAGAAATAGAATCAGCCTTAATAACAGAATGTATCCATTGATATAATGTCATAGAATTGCCTAGAGGAATAAGAAAACCCATAGAGGAGCAAGCTGCTCTAGCAAAAGAACAATGGACCAAAATATGGTCGATGCTCTCTTCTGCCTCACCACATCTTTTACAAAGTAAATCAACAGGAATCTTATGGCGGACCAGGTTAGTACTTGAGGCAACCCCCTGCATACAACATTTCCATAAAAAAATACTTAATTTTATGATGAGTTTTGTGTCCCCAAATTTTCTTCCAAACAATAGAGGGAATCTTACTAACATTTCTAGAAGAGGATGGCTAACTAGCCAAATCTTGAGCCTTAAATTTTGAGAGCATATGATATGCAGTCTTAACCAAGAATTGCCCTTTTTTTTATTCCTTCCAAAATAGCTGATCATCAATTGGAGTAGTGGTTAAAGGAATCTTACAAATTACAAATATCTCTGCAGGATAGAACAAAGCAGCCAAAAGGTCCATCTTCCAAGAGTGAGTCCTAGTATCAATAAGATCCGAAACCATACAAACGTTAGCATGAGGAGGTTTAGGAGATAAAACACGATTATCAGCAAAATCAGGTATCCAGCGATCTTCCCAGATTTTTATTTGATTATCATTACCCACTTTCCACAGTAAACCCTGCAAGACGATCTTCCTGTCTTCCATAATACTACGCCAAAACCATGATAGCCTATGACCTAAAGAGGCATGAAAGAAATCTGTATGAGGATAATAAGTTGATTTAAGAAGTTGAACCCAAGAGGCATCAGGATTCTTCCACACTCACCATGCCAGTTTGGCCAATAGAGCCTGATTTTGGAGAATGGGGTCTCTAAGACCAAGCCTTCCTTGAGCATTAGGAAGACATAACCTATCCCAAGCAATCCAATGGATCCCCTGACCCTACCAGCATTGCTCCAATAAAAGTTTGCAACAGCAGCTTTAATAAAATGAAGATGAGATTTGGGAAGTTTAAAGTGGGCACCAAGATAATTAAATTTAGGCAAAATAACAGCCTCTAAGAGTGTCTCCATACCAGCTGAAGATAGAAGGGATGCCTTCCAACTTTGCATCTTACCAGCAATACTCTTTGTATGATGCTTGAACAACAATTTCTTTGGGCCACTAAAAATTGTA
>JAMYWD010001663.1:0-25060 GCA_028583415.1 Protea cynaroides
AACCTTGAATTTGTTTTAGGTGATAAGGTATTCTTAAAAGTATCACTTATGCGAGGCTTAAAACAATTCGGACAGAAAGGGAAGCTAAGTCCAAGATATGTCGGGCCATATGAGACTCTCGCTAAACATGGAAAAGTGGCATATCAGTTAGCACCACCCCCATCTATGTCAAGTGTGCATGATGTATTTCATATCTCATTACTGAAGAAGTACGTCAGAGATCCAACACACATGATAACAGCGGATCCATCGGATCTAACTGATGATTAAACATTCGAAGTAGCACCAATTGAGATTACCAGTCGAAAGGTTCAACGTCTACGCAACTGTGACATTAATTATGTTAAGGTTACTTGGAGAAGCCAAGATGTAGAAGAGATCACATAGGAAGAAGAGAATGCTATGCGAAAGCAATATCCTCCCCTTTTCGACTCGAAAGGTATACACAAATTTCGAGGATGAAATTTTTAATAAGAGGGGGAGAGTTATAAGACCCGTATAATCTAACCAGTCTTACCACCTTGTATTAGGTCTTCCTATCATGGTCGGGCCAAGTGGACCAAGTGCATGAAGAAACCACAAGACCAAGTATGAAATGTAACCCAAAAACAGTCAATTATGAGCGTGTGGTCGCATACCTAAACAGGTGTGATCGACCACACCTCAAAATAATGCAACCATAGGAATTTATGTCGTGTGGTCGCATGTTTCAGAGGGTGTGGTCCACGGGTTCTGCGACCCCACCTCCGACCACACGGATTCCAGACAAAACCGAGTTTAAGAAACCTTCCTAATCCGAAATGGGTTCTTTCCTAAACTCAGTAGGGCTTATTATGGAGGGTTTTCCTCTATAAATAGGACGTCCCTTAGCCTCTTTCATCCTTTTAGAACTCAAACTGAAAGTGAAAAAAAGAGAAGAGAAGGAAGAGAAGGAGAATTGAAGAGGAAGACTAAGAAGGGGAAATTCAGAGAACATTCCCCAAGTCAATTGAAAGCCTAAAATAGATCATGAAGGGGATAGGATTTAAGTGGGATCCCAATCATCAATCCATGGATAAATTCCAAGACAATCCATGGAAAGAATTATGTGGACAATGGAGTCTGTATAAAATATTAGTTTTAAGCCATAGAACAATCAAAGGAAGGACCATAATGATAAGCCAAGGAATCTAAGCATAAAGGAATAGGAGTTGAGAGTGAAAGGTCAACCATCACACGTGTGGTCGCACGTGTGATCGCATGATGTGCAACCACACGAGACCCACATATTCGACCACACACCCTCGAAAAATTTCCTGGAAGGGTGTGGTCGCATGTGTGGTCGCAGGATATGTGACCACACCTTGTGACCACACCCCCTGTGGTCGTAGAAACTTAGACCGCAGGTGTGGCAACCCCTCAGTTTCTGTTAGTTTAAATTCATGGGAATTAATTCTAATTTAAAATCTATAAATTTGTAAGGATTCCAAGTGGTCTAAGAGTGAATTACAAAGCTTGAATGAGGATCTATTATCGACCAAAGGTGAGGGAACAAGACCTAAATTAATTGGCTAATAATAAACTATTTTTATTTACTGAGTCCAATGCCATGAATGATTCTATGCTTGTATGCATGTATTGTGCATTTCACATGTCATCCAATATTTCTGTTATTACCGTTCATGCATATTTAATTCATTTTATTTATAATATGATGATGATGATGCTAGGAATAGGCATGTGAATGTATTTGTGTGGTTAGTGTACTTGATGTGAGTGGAGCATCAAGGGGAGGACGTGACATTGTGGTTCATCCTGGTCACCAGACTCTAGCTCTATCTCTACTCAAGTCTTCTCCACTGATATCGTCGTATCGCCATTACCTTAGCAGAACTATTACATCATAGGGCATCAGGGGAGGTGGTCTCGGACCGTGTAGTGTCTGACTCTGTCGGGGGGCCTTAGCTCTATTTCTATGGACATATTGAGGGATGATGGGGTGAGGCCTTGGATACACTGTTTGGCATTAGGATTGGTTAGTTGCAAGTCCAGTTTGCAAGCCCTCGCCAATAAGGGCTTACGTATTGGTATGAGTAGGGCATCAGGGGAATTGTCATGCGGTGTTTGATCCGGACACTTTAGCTCTATCTCTATTCCATGATGGGTGCATGTGGGACGACAATGGTGTTTGATCCATTGGGCGGCTTCACACACTGCTGTATAGAGGTGCGGCGACCACCTATCTTTTCTATTGCACATTGCAAACTTATGAACCAGACCAAAGATATGAATTGAATGCATGCATATGTTTGTTGCATTGTTTTGTTTGCTCACTGAGCCATGATGTGTGCTCACCCTTTCGACGTCGAATATTTTTAGTTGATGATGCAGGTCCTACAGTAGAAGATTTAATGAATGCTCCAATGTACTGGCATGTTGCAGTGATGGATGCAGAAGCTATGATGGAGTCGCATGATTCGTCGTGCGAGTGCAACTCATGCGACTTTGATTAGATTTATTTGTTGGATTATTCAAAAGATGTAATTGATTAATTTATTTTATTTTATGTCTTAGTCTTTTGGAGATAATTAGATACTTTATTTATGTTATCACTGTTAGATACTCAATTCATTAATATTAAAGACTTACACTATTGTTTATTTACTCTGATTATGGTTGTGGATGTATATGGTTTAAGCAAAGGGATACGGCCTATTCGAGATCCTGGTTGAACCGTTGAATCATAGACGGTTCATCACACCATTCTAGTTAGTTCATAATTGGGGTGTGACATTCGCTATCATTTATTTACTCTGATTTTCCTTGTGGAATGTATCTGATTTAATCGAATGGGCACGGCCTATAGGGGATCCTGGTTGAACCGTTGGTCTATGGACGGTTCATCACACCATTCTAGTTGGTTCAGAATTGAGGTGTGACAGCTTGGTATCAGAGCTCTCAGGCTCTGCTCGATTAAACCAAAATACTAGCACAAGGGTCGTGAACTGAGTTAGGATAAAAATTAGAAGCTGTAATAAGAATACACCATAAGCACCTGTGTTGTATGAGACATAAACTAAGAAAGAGAATTGGGGTGTGACAGGCATGGTTTCAAATGTTACAACTCAATACAAACATGAATAAAATGGCCGAACACAGCACCCTGTGTACGCTTGTTAATGGAGATTGGCCTTTCCACTATTTTATCTAAATAAAAGAGAATAGCCTCACACCAGTAATCCTAAGCAAGATCTGGGAAACATATCCATTGTAGGTGATGTGAGATTTATTGATTATTGACATTGAAATTGTTCCTTCATTGTTGAGGCCTCATGAGTTGCCCTTTAACTTTACAAGGTCCCCTTTTCGAGAAATGCAACATATCGTTCAAAGTTGAAGCGGAAAAGAAGAAATCCCTTACCGAGTGAGACCATTTCAAAGGGAGATTTCAAACCCTATAAATCCTGCACCGACTAATTAACCTCTTTCTATAAAAGGCCCTTCATGTCAAGCCTCCCAATCAGCTAGAACTGAAGCATTTCAACCTGTCATTGTAACACAATTTATTCCACTATCCACGATAGGGTCTGGCAAGTAATTAGCCGTCAGAAGAGCATTGCCCCTCACCACGGTAGCAAAAGATGATCCAACAGCAACAGTAGCAAGATCATCCCCCTTTGGGTGCAGATACACTCGACGCATGGTTATCCCCCGTAATCTATTGAGCCGCACTGGTTCCTTTGAAGAAATTAGTAATTAGGAATTGAGGTGAAAGGTGTTGCAATTATAAACTTGAATTTTAGGTTAAAATAAAATTTCCAAAAGTATGAGGGAAAATTTATAAATAGTATCAAATTATAATTATCTAAAAAAATTGTGAAGGATTCAAAAATCTAGAAGAATACAGTTTGTAAAAGTAGTGTGTAGAAATATATTAAGATGTAAATAAAAATATATTGTAGAAGTGTGTAGAAGAGAAATGTGTAGAGAGTAGCTAGAAGCTTCCTTAGTGGCCTATTGAAGGAGGTCTGTTTTAGCCATTTTGAAACAATCCAAGGTAGAGATTCAAGCTAGTAAATATAATTTTTTACTATTCCTCCATATCTCTCTTCTTCCACTTCACCTCATTAACATACCTCCTCTTTTAACATAGTGATATCAGAGCTAGCTACGAATGTGGTGAATAGAATGTTTCTCTTTCAAGTTCCTCGTCTCAACAAAGTTAACTACTACAATTAGAGCATTTAAATGAAGGCGTTGCTACGCCCACATGATGCGTGGGAGATTGTAAAAAAAGGCTATAAGGAATCCGAAGATAAAGCACATTGTCACAAACTCAAAGGGATGTTTTAAAGGATGCAAGGAAGAAAGATAAAAAGGCTTTCTACATCATCTATCAAGTCATGGACGAAAACACATTTTAGAAGATAGCATGCACAACAATCGCCAAGCAAGTGCGGGATTTTCTTCAAAACCCACAAAGGAGTTGATAAGGTGAGAGTCTCCAAACTCTTAGAGGTGAATTTGAATATTTACATATGAAAAGTTTTGAATGAATTTTGGATTATTTTTCTAGAGTTTTGGCTGTTGCAAATCAATTGAAAAGAAATAAAGAAAATTTAGCTGATACCCTAGTGATTGAAAAAATCCTTTGATCTTTGGATACAAAATTTGATTACATTGTTAAAGCTATTATATATATAGAATCTAAATCTTATATTCTATGACAATTGATCAACTCATGAGTTCATTACAAGCCAATTAAGAAAGGCTTAATAAGAAAAGGCCAGAGCCATTAAACCAGGTTCTTTAAATTAAGCTCAATTTGTAGTAACAGAAGAAAGATATGGCAATGAAAGAGGCCAAAGAGGATGAGGAGGTGGTGATTACTGAGGAAGAGGACAAAGAGGCTACCAAAGTTCACATAATAATGAAGAAAAGTGTCAAATACCATCTTGCAAGAGGTCGTAGAAGAGGAAATTAATCGAGCCAAAGTAGAAGGCAAAAGTATGAAAAATCCAAAGTTTAATGCTATAATTGTAAGAAGTTTGACCATTATTCTTCTTAATGTAGAAATGTCTCATCATTTTGAAGAGAAAGTTAATTATGTATAAAGGAATGAAGATGGAGATTCTACATTATTGCTAGCATACAAAGGAAATGAAAATAGAAAGAACAATTATTTTCTTTTATTCATTGCTAATTTTAGTAGAAAGGCTTGGGTCTAATTTCTTAAACAAAAATCGAAGGTGTTTGGAGCTTTTAAGAAGTTTAAAGCTTTTATTAAAAAACAAAGTAGCTATTTTATAAAATCTTTGAGATCTGATAGAAGTGATGAATTTACATCAAATAAATTCCAAGAATATTGTAAACAAAATACGATTCACCATCCTTTAATGATTCCATTCACGCCAAAGCAAAATGTAGTCATTAAAAAGGAAAAATAGAATTATTCTTTATATGGATCGAAGTATGTTGAAGAATAAATGTATGCCCAAAGAATTTTGGGCTGAAGTTGTTGACTGTGCGGTTTATTTATCAAACCGTTGCTCCACTAAAAGTGTAATAGTATAAGAAACATGGGGCGAAAAAAAGCCAGGTGTTTCACACATAAGGGTGTTTGGAAGCATTACATATGCTCATGTACTAGATCAAAAGAGATCTAAGTTAGATGATAGAAGTGAAAAGTATGTTTCATTGGTTAAGACTCATACTCAAAAGGCTATAAGCTATATACTCCAAGTAAAGAAAACATCACCATTTGTAGAGATATTGAATTTGATGAAGAATCAACATAGGATTAAAATACTTCAGAAGATGATTATAACATCTTTCCCTTTATTGGAGAAGAAGAGCAAACAGTTTGAGAGCTACATGTACCGAACGTCGTTGCCATCCCCATCACAATATGTTCATACAAACCCATCACCTTTCATCACAATTCGTTCGTAGAAATTCATCACCTTCATTAGAAGAGAGATTATGTGAAAGGCCATTATGCTAGAAGAATCTAAAAGAAATTTATGAGGTAACTAAAAATTAAGATAATCTCACTCTTTTTTGTCTCTTTGCCAATTATGGGCTTAGAGGTTTTGAAGATGTGGTGCAAAGAAAGAGTTGGAGAAGTGCTACTAATGAAGAAATCAAGACGATAAAAAAAAATGACACATGGGAGCTAACAATTCTACTGAAAGGGTAAAGGCAATTGGAGTAAAATGGATGTACAAGGCAAAGAAAAATGTCAAGGGAAAAGTAGAGAGATACAAAATAAGTGGGTCGCCAAAGTCTATAAGCAACATTATGGTATTTTTAAATGGCTTTCTTGAAGAAACGGTTTATGTATAGAAACCCATGGGATATAAAGTGAAAGGGCACAAAATTAAAGTGTTGAAGTTGAAAAAGGCCATATATGGCTTAAAACAAACACTAAGGGCATGAAATAGTAAAATTGATAAATACTTCCAAGAGAATAATTTTAGCAAGTGCCCAAGTGAGCATGCTCTCTATACTAAGATGAATGAAAAAAGAGATATGTTACTTGTATGCTTGTACATGGATGATTTGATCTTCTAGGATGAAATCTAAAAAAGTTTAAAGAGTTAAATAAAGCAATGACTCACGACTTTAAGATGACAAATTTTGGACTTATGTGGCATTTAAATGAACCAAATGGAGAAATGGATTTTCATCTCTCAAGAAGGGTATGCAAAAGAAGTGCTTAAGAAATTCAAGATAAATGATGGCAAGCCTACCAATACACCTATAGAGATTGGAATCAAGTTGTCAAAGGATGTAGATGGAGAAATGGTAGATCCAACACTTTTTAAGAGTTTTGTTGGAAGTCTACGCTGTTTGACATGCACAAGGCCCGACGTTCTTTATGGAGTTGGATTCGTTAGTCGAAATGTGGAGGCATTAACTGTTATACATTAGAAGATGACCAAGTGGATTCTACCCTGTATCGAAGGTACTCTTAATTTTGGTCTATTCTATTCTCTTCTAATTAGTTTAAGCTTTTTGGATACATATATCACTTGGGCTGGAGATTTGGTTGATAGAAATAACACAATAGGTTTTTTGTTCTTCATGAGAGATGCTGCATTCACATAGACTTCAAAGAAGTGACCAATTGTGACACTTTCCACTTATGAAGCTGAGTATGTAGCTGCCACTTCATGTGTGTCATGTAATTTGGCTTAGATGGTTATTGGAGAAGGTCAGAATGCCACAACAAGAAGCAACGTAGATCTTTGTAGACAACAACTTTATAATTACATTGACAAAAAAAATTCAGTTTTCCATGATTGAAGCAAGCATATTGACACAAGGTATCACTTCATAAGAGAAAGCATTGAATTGAAAAAGGAGAAGTACAATTGAAACATGCAAAGACTCAGAATCTAATAGCAGGCATCTTCACAAAACCTCTTATGTTTGAAGATTTTTACAAATTGTGGTTTCTACTTAAAATTACAAAAATTCAAGTTTAAAGGGGGAGGGGAGATGTTGAAATTATAAAATTGAATTTTGGGTTACAATATAATTTCCAAAAATATGAGAGAAATTTTGTAAAAAAATATAGGATTGTAATTATCTAGAAGAATTGTAGAGGATTCCAAAATTTAGAACATTCTAAAGGAAGGTTGTAGAAGTAGTGTGTAGAAATATCTTAAGAAGTGTGTAAAAATGTCTTGTAGAAGTAAGTAGAAGAGAAATATGTAGAGAGTAGCTAGAAGCTTTTTTAGAGACCTATAAAAAGAAGTCTCCTCTAGTCATTTTCCACCAAACCAAGTTAGAGATTCAAGCTAGTAAAGTTAATTTTTGAGTGTTCTTCGACGTCTCTTGTTCTCCACTTCACCTCATTAACATGCCTCATTTTCTAATAAAAGGTGCTTCAAAGCAGCAGCCTCTTGGAGGTAATCTCTGGAGCTACACTTGGTACAACCCATGGAGTCACTACACTAGAAGGTGCAACGCCCTTTGCAAGCGGCGGTGCTGCAACCAGGCGGCCATGCAGACTAAAAAAGAACAAAACTCTCCAGAATCGCCATGGAATCAAAGGCAAATCACATCCGAGAAAATTGAAAGAAAAACCCTCTTAAAAGAACATTGTTAAAGCTTTAC
Organism: Protea cynaroides; assembly: GCA_028583415.1. Classification (NCBI taxonomy): domain Eukaryota; kingdom Viridiplantae; phylum Streptophyta; class Magnoliopsida; order Proteales; family Proteaceae; genus Protea; species Protea cynaroides. The sequence continues at coordinate 8,104 of JAMYWD010001663.1, forward strand.
TTACCTCATCAATTTCCCCCCAATTAATGTTTTTTCTTATACGTACCCTAAAAGCTAAAGATGAGAGCTAGTAAGGAACTTAGAGGTAATGCCCACAAGCCCTTCCCTTTAAGGGTGTGGATAAAGCCATTACTTGACCCTACCTTTCATTTCAAGCAAGTTCAATTGGCCATTGAATAATGAATTAACTTCTAGTGTCAGGGGGCTATCCCGAGCCTTCCCTTCCATTTGTATGTGACCTTGTGCTGCCTTACGGCTTGAGCATGAGGGGAGCTTTATCTTTCCTTGGTTAAGGGTCCATTCTTGTTTTATGTATATTCTCCTTCCTTTTAATAATAAATTGACATGAATTATCCAAAAAAAAAAAATCGTAGTGTTAAAAATTCAGATAATCACAGAGCATAATTTATCCGATTCTTATAGATAAACAATAAAAAAATTAAGTAGTTATCTTGAGGATCCACATCCTCTACTCCAAGTGTTTCCGAAGGACAGGTGGTGCCCCCATTGGATGGACGACACCTGGGGCTCGGGTGAATCCGAGCCCTCCATTCGAGCCGACCCCCCTTGTCGGCTCAGCTTTCAGCTCGGTGTCAGCTTGGATGGAGGGCTCGGATTCACCGAGCCCCAAGTGTAGTCCATCCAATAGAGGTGCCACCTCTCCTCCAAAAACTCTTGGAGGAGAGGATTTGAATCCTTATTTGGAGGGTTGAAGATCTGACAGATTCTATTGAATGTGGAGAAGAGAATCATTCATTTTCCTATTGACATTATCCATACATAAATCATAGTGTAAGACATAAAGTAACGAAGAATCCCAAAAAAAAAAAAAAAAATCAGAATATTTTAGAATAAATTTGGTCTTTCGTTCTATCTATTGTTTCCATGTAAAATGGTGTAAAAGAAAAAAAAATTCTTGTAAAATAGGATTTTCGACAATTATTTTTAAAGTAAAATGCTAAAAAAAAAAATTGGAAAAATAGAAAATATTTACATGAAGGAAAATTTCATATAAACTATCATTCCCACGAAAAATTTTACAACACAACAAACAAGGTTAGGTAAAATACTGAAAATATTTTGAATTAACTTTTTAAAATATTTTACTTCAGTATAAAAGATTGAAATCCTAAAATTTCAGCCAATCTAAAACCTTACGTCCATGGCTTATCATGTATCTTACTGCTAGTAGAGGTTACAATGTACTTTTGCCTCCTGTACAGACCGTGTTGATTAACCACACCATTTCCCTTCATTTACTTCAAATGAAAAGTCCGAATATTTTACCAAATAAAAAAAGTCCGAATAATGTTTTCTGGTTAGGTCATCTTGAGGTTTCGATCAAATCCTTTTTCTTAGTCCTAAATATTGGCATTTTCTTCGTTGAGGAATGTCAATGTTGGATCCAAACAAAAAAACTGAAACCAAACTAGTCTGACTCAGTCCGGATAAAATGGAAACTAAATCTTATTCGTCTGTAATTGGTCTGTCTTAGAGTCCATTTGAAAAATTAAAACTAGACCAGATCCATTGATAACCCAAAACCAATTGACCAAAACAGTCAAAACCCAAACAAATCAGTCCAATAATGGACCGATAAGAGATCATTAAGCCAATATTTTGCTTAATATTTACGTAAAAAACCAAAACCAAACTAATCCTATCCTGGTTGGGTAGAGTCTATTAAGCAAACTTGTTACCAAACCCGACTAACAGTCGACCAATAAGAACACATTACGCTAGCCCAAAAAAATCTGAAATGGAACTAGACCAAAACCAAACTAGTCTAAAATGAAGTTTTCTTATTAAACCCTAATTAGGTTTGAGTGTACACCCTAACTTCATTCAGCCCCCTTTTTTCCCTCTCTTTTCTGTAAATTTAAAGTGAACCCTGTAAGTAGTTGTGACAGATAACCATAACGTGTGTCTGAGACACAACTCAGCCAAAAGAGACACAACTCAGCCAAAGACAGAAGAATAGTCACGACTCTAGCTCAGCACATTTAAACCCAAATCTCTTCCTAAATCAAAGACAACAAAGCGAAAGATCGCGACTCTTGTTTAACCGTACATTTCTTTATCTATAAATAGTCACTGTCTTCATATTTTCAATCCCACCACCCCAAGTCTCGAGTCTCGACTAAGAGTAATTATTTAACCCTACATTTCTTTATCTCTTTCCTACAAACCAAACATGGTGAGGAGGCCTACCCTTTTCTTCGACTTCCTCAACCCTGAAGCTCCACCACAAACAGTCAACATTAGGGATGACAATAATGCTCCTGTTCGGTTCAGGGATCTCATGAGACAATGGCCTGTAAAGAAGGTCCTTACTGCAAGGGATATCAATTACAGTCAAGTGGTGATGCCCCGGGACCAGGTGGAAGACTTCATTCTTCCAAAGTTACTATTAGATGAGCAAAACGCCATTAATCGCGGGGTGCAGTTTCCCATAAGGGTGAGAGATCTCGATTCTATGACCGAGCATCCATTATGCCTATGGGAAAATGGGTCATCCTATGTGCTTACTAGTGGTTGGAGTGCTTCTTTTGTGAGGCGCAGAGCACTCCAGGTTGGAGAAGAAGTGGGTTTCTGTTGGGACGAGAGGCTTCGTATGCTGCGCTTTACCGTGTTAAGTCGCCCACCAATTCCTCGTCAAGAGTAGGGTTTGAAGGGGATAACGAAATTATTAAATAGTTATTATATGTTTTTTTTTTTTTGGGTACATATTGTATGCTTGTGTTAAGTTAGGACTTTAGGGTGATATAAGTCATGGGGTGATATGTTACGTTGAAGTTTAAAATTTCATTCTTTATATTATCTTAAAATGATTTAGTATTTATATGATAACAAAGTGATAATTAGTAAAGACTGATTACTCTAGTTTTCATGTAGCCATGAGTGTTCTATCTTCTAACAATGGTTCTGAAAGACCAGACCAGCCGGCAAAGTTAACTGGAAAAGGCCAGGGCATGGTTCCATCTTTTAGGTGTATTCTACTGGATTTTATAAAAGGAATGAACCAAATTCGAAAACTGACGAGACACATTCACATAAATATTCCTTGGTATTCATTTTTGTTTATTGATCAATGAAATACCTTAAGAGAACATGGTCTAATATGGAATTTGATCGTTTTCCCATTTTGCATTTTGAGTGTCGCTCAAAAATTCATTCTTCATTCTCAAAATAAAGTTTAAAGAATGCATTTCAAAAATGCAAACCAAACGTAATCTTAATATTATAATTCATCCAACATGGTATCTAGTGAACCCAACGGTAGGGAATTGTATACATACGTTGACCAAGCAAATGGGGCAGGGTGGTTGTATATATTTGATACCCTATACAGCATTATGATTGGTTAGCCCAATCAATACTTAACTTCCGTTTAATGTGAAATTAATATGAGCATTTGTAAAACAAGGCCAACAGTTTTTGAAGAATATATTATGTCAGATTGTGGGACCAAGACATTCAATCACCTGGACCGCTGACAACTGGGCTAGAAGAATCTAATGCCTGTCCTACTCTTAGAAACATTTTAACAAACTAACTCATGAATCAAGCAGGCTAGGGAACCATAACAATTACAAACACCATTCCTACAACATCTCGAAGGATGCTTTATGTTTCATAGAAGTTGAACATCCCGCAGTCTACAAATACTGATCCTCTTAAGCCGAGATATTATGGTCAGAAAAAATTCCCAAGGCCATTTGGATATAATTTCAGAAAACCCTATTATAGTGAGAGAGAGAGAGAGAGAGAGAAAGGCTATAGGTATGGATTGGAGCTGTGATGAAGAGAGGTCAATAGGACCTGGGCCACCTCCTAAGGCTGGTAACCAAAACAAACAAGCAAAAGCAGTGGAAAAGTATTCTCCTGCAGGCAAAACAAACAAACATTCAAAATAAAGAAAAAGCAAACCATCACATAGAGATAAATGAGAGCTTGGTAGAGTTCATCTATGGAATTACCCAAATGGAGTTGATCAAAGAACTATAAATTATTGGTTATTACTGATAATTGGGTATAATCTTCATAGTAAAAAGAACATATATAATTTGGTTTGATCTCGTTATTCTAACCTTGAGAAAAGGGTTCGACAATCACATCTGTACTCCCTAGTGCCACAGTTTTGGTAGGAAGCAAACGCAGCAATGTACATGGGGATATTAAACCCTACAACATATCATCACTTATAAAAGACCGCTTTATACACTAATATACATGCGCTTATACAAAATCGTCATATTAGTACTACTCAATAATGGCGGTGGTTTGGAAACGCTGCTTAGCCCTCCACCACAGAAGGTTTTGGGATATTCGTATAAAATGAATTGGACCTGTACTTGCGTTCTCAACAACACGCCGTATTACACTAATCAGCAGCTGCATTTTATAGAAAACACTGTATTATAATAAATCAATAGCTGTGTTTTTCAGTAAACACCGTATTAAACAAGATCAATAGCTGCGTTTTGTAGAAAACACTGTATTATATCAATAGCTGCATTTCGTTGAAAAAGCCGTATTAGACTGTGTCAGTAGCTGCGTTTCATAAAAAACGCCGCTATAACCCTTCACCAAAATGCCATCATTGACACACATTCTTGTAGTGATTGTATACATATGTTGTACAGCTTTGATACACATTACAGCGTTATGATTGGTTAGCTCAATAATTTAGCTTAATGTCAATTAATATGTGGCCAACTAGATTGAGAGTCGGAATTTATTTACCGAAAAACCATCCACTTGGCTTAAATTCGGTTGACCTTCTGCCAAACCCTAACCTTTACACCCGAAGACTTATATCTCACAACCTACCAGATAGAGATGTCAAAAATAAGTCCAAACCATGACTGATGGAGAAAATCAGATGGAATTATTATTGGACAGGTATTGGGCTTGACTCATAGACACTGGTGAAAAAAAATGAAACTATGCCATTCGAATGGAACAAAACGAAAACTATCCGATTATGGATCGATTTGTTTCCATTAAGCTAATCTTTTAATATACATAGATACAGGAAACCAAGACTGAATCGATAGTAACCCAATAGTGAACCAATAAGAACCCATTAAGTCACTCAATAAAAACCAAAATCAAGTTTGGCAGAAACCAAAACTGGACTACTCTCTAGTATATTTTTTTATTTGTACAAGACCTTGATCAATTATAGCAGACAGTTCGAAACCTGAAAAAACCGAGCAGTTTACACCGTTACTACCAAAGTCCTGCACTGGCCATTGTGGACCTAAGCAACCTCGACAGACCAAGAGGCAATTAACTGACCTGTTGACTGGGGACTTGAAAGGGTTTGCTAGACTACGAGGCCCAAATTGGGACTGAGCCTAGCTGACAGCATATGTTTCTTATATAGCTTTATCCCAAGCTCAGCCCAGCCTCATACGTTGCCTCCCTTAAGCGACAAACTGTCGTAGGTCCAAGTCTGTGATGCAGCCCTAGAATTGCGTATTTTTATTTATTTTAGTGAATGGTTAATTTGTTATTGTAATTGGGTTAGATTTATGATCTGGTTATTTTTCTGATTTTCGTTTATTTTATGGTCCGTCCAAGTCCATGAGTTGTTTATTTAATTATTATAGGCCCAACATAAGCTCAAAACCCATGAGAAGCTCAAAACAAAGAGAATTAGCCTTGGCGCAAGGCCACCCCTACTCAGCCAAATAGCTTGTTGTAACCCCCAGATATGCGGAAAATGGGGCGAGGACATTGACCGAAGAGTTCGTAAGCATGCCACCTTGCACGTCTTGGATTTCCCAAAGAGCTCCCATCCACATTGATCTTTACCTAGTTTCCAAATGGCTTGGCCCATTGAAGTTGCTCAATGGATCTTACTGGCTGAGTCGGAAGCCTGACTCAATTTGCAAAACCCCACTCTGAGATGGAGGATATAGGACATGGAACCAGGACTGAGAGATCTTGCATGTCCTTCACAGTACTTCTAAGGATGCCAGCTACTGATTGCCTTTCTCCCTCATAGTAAGCCCGATTTCTCCCAAGTCATATTCAGCGAGTAACGATAAAGATACCCGGCGTCCAACTGTTCTTCATAATGACCACCGAGCGTCTGCGTTTCCACCCGGAAAAAAATAGCTCGACAATATTAAAACACCTCTAGAAAAGGTTAAAAATTCTGAGAAACTACCTCCACACTGCCATGGTGATCTCACATTGAAAGAAGATATGCTGAAATTGTTCTCAATTTGATTTTGTTACACAAAAAACATCTAGAAACCGTTGGAATCTGGCGTTTTGACACTTTGTCGTCCATTGGGAGACTAGCATTGCTCCAACGGCACAGAAGAGATTCTCTTGGAGTTATTGCTTTATTCCACACATCAGAGGCTCAAATAGGAGTTAGGGAGAAGAAGTCCAACCTGATTTAAAAGAAAATTCTCCAGATATTGATCTTGTCCAAATTAATTTATGTTGAGTGGCTTCTGATAATGGAATTTCTTTAGCAAGATCAAAGACATCTTGGAGGAATGCTGACACCGCAGTAGGAAAAAACCATTGCCTATCCTTGATGTTCTCAGAATGGGATAAGTGCATATCTTTGAAATAATCACTCCCTAATCCAGACTCATCCATGATTGAGTAATCCCCCAACCACCAATCTCTCCATAAATCAATATTGGAGCCACTGCCAATTAGCAATCTGCTTTTCTTCGCCACCAAATCCCAAACCTTTTTAACACCAACCAAGCCGTAGAGTTGAGAGCATTCGATCTAAAAGACCCATTACATGAAAGGTGATGATTCCGCACATACTTACTAGAAAAGCGTCAGAAGTTTTGCTAACTACAAAGGGGAGATTCACATCACGGGTATGATGAATGCCAAGCCCTCCGTCCCTCTTTGGGTTGCAAGTTGCCAACCATTTAATAGTAACTGCTTTGCACTTATCCGGATCACCAGATCATATAAAATTTCACATCCACCACTTCAATAATTTTACTAATGATGAAGGCCAATAGTTAATAGAGAAGTTGTGTATGAGCACACTAGATAGAATGGAAGGGACCAACTCAACTCGACCTGCAAGCAGAAGGAGACACCCATTCAGTTTAGAAAATTTTGATTTGACTTTATCCATCAATGGCATGAGATAGTCTTTTCTGATTTGGCCTTTGAAAATTTTCACTCCAAGATATTTTGTAGGAAATTTTCTTTTTGCAAAACTCAACAACGAGATGATCTGATTTTTCTTGGTCACTGGAAGATCACCAAAAAACACTTTACTCTTAGAGAGATTGAGTTGCTGGCCAGAATAAGCTTGGTAGCTCTCTAGCAAACCCTCAGTTTTCTGAACAGCACTGAGATCAGCATTTACGAAGATAAGATTGTCATTTGCAAAGAGAAGAGGTGTAGGAACGTCCACAATCCGAGAGCTTTGAAGGGATTTTATCAACTCTTTCTCCTTGAGGGTCCTCAAGCCTCTACATAGAATTTCCTCAACTCAAGTAAATAACATGGGAGATAGGGGTTCACCTTGCCTAAGGCCTTTACCCAATCCAAAAAAACCAACCGGGCCACCATTGAGAAGTAGTGAAAGCCAAGAAAATTTGAGGATTTGATGAACCCCAACAATAATAATATCTGAAAAGCTGAACCTATGCATCACATAAAAAAGTAATCTCATTCCAGAGTGTCAAAAGCTTTCTGAATATCCAGCTTTAAAGCAATATTACCACCTATAACTTTCTTTGCCATTAGAGGAGTGAGTCAACTCAAAGCCATAGAAATGTTTTTTGATAATAGACGACCCTTCAAGAAGGCAGCCTGCTCTTCAGATTTAAGCTTGCTTAGCATAGTTCCCAGCTGGTTTGCTACGATTTTTGGAATAAGCTTGAATAAAAAATTCCCTAAGCAAATGGAGCAAAAATGAGGAAGGCATGTTGCAATTTCAATCTTTGGAATAAGAGTTAGAAAGTTATTGTTAACGCCATCTAGAATGACACCCTCAATGAAAAGTTTTTGAATTGCTTCACACACATCCACACCTATCATATCCCAGCAGGATTTGAAAAACAAACTAGGGAAACCATTAGGACCAAAAGCACTATCAGTTTGAGTCCCAGAACTGCCCCCTTGATCTCTTCAACAGTTCAACATCATTAAATATAGCATAATCAGCATTTAACATCAACCTAGGGATGGGATCCAGTAAAAAAGTGTCTTACCGAACCCATCCCTAAGTGAATTGTTTTAAAGTACTTTGATCAGCCTTATGAAAACCTTATATTCCCTGAGGAGGTTCTACATAATCCCCCAATTGAGATTGATCTGATATTACTTTGCCAGCATATGAAAATAATTGGAATTTTGGTCTCCACACTGGAGCCACCAAATCCTAGACTTTCTTGCGCAAAGCTTTTCTTGTAGCAGAAGGCACTTTTATAATCTTCCTTAGCCTCTGACTTTGCTTTGAAAAGATAGTCATTAAGGGGGTGTTTGGTAACACTCCAGAAGTTGGATTCTGATTTCTGGAGCATAAATAGAGTAGAAGCCGGTTTGGTAACCCGGTTTGAACTTCTGGAGAATCCATGAGTGAACCGGCTCCAAATGAACTCTAGAATCCAATTTTTTGGAGCATCAAATAGATGGTTTTCGACTTCAAAGCACAATTTTAGAGTAAAAATCACCCCACACCACTACTACCATCAACTACCACCACCAACACCACAACCCACCAGCCACCAGCCACCACCGCCACCACCCTCCACCACCCACTGCCGCCACCACCACCACCACCACACCGCCACCACCCACCGCCACCACTACCCACCACCACCACCACCACCATCCTTAATCACCACCCACCGCCACCTACCATCGCCACCACCACCAACCACCGGCCACCAACCACCGCCACCACCACCCACCTCCACCTACCATCGCCACCACCACCAACTACCGCCACCACCACCTACCACCACCACTAACTATCACCCACCACCACCGCCACCACCACCACCCCTCGTCGCCACCACCACTAACCACCCACCACCGCCACCACCATCCACTACCACCCACCGCCACCGCCACCGCCACCACAACCATCCTCAATCACCACCCCCACCACCCATCACCCCACCACCACCACCCACCACCACCACCACCACCACCACCACCACCACCACCACCACCACCACCATCCACCACCACCACCCCACCACCATCGCCGCCACCACCGACCACAACCACCCACCACCACCCACCACCAACTATCCCCCACCACCACCGCCACCACCCACCACCACCGCCACCACCCTCCACCACCACCACCCACCCACCGCCACCCTTCACCACCACCTCTCACCCACCACCACCGTCACCAACCATCACCACTCACCACTAGTGCCACCATCCGTCACCCCCACCACTACTCTGGAGTCCATGACTAAATTAGGTTAACAAACATGTTTCTACTCCCTTATACTCTTGAATCCTTTTGAAGTTGGAGTAGAAATTTGAACCAGAAGTAAGAATCCAAGAGTTGAAGTTTTATCAAACAGCCCCCAAGACCAACAGTCTCAATAGTTTCTTGGATATTGTCCACGTTTATCTAAAAACTAACAACCTCAACATCAATTTTTGGAAAAGCTCCTTGGGATCAAGCGCACACACCTATCAATCGCTTCAGCTTTTGTAGAACAATGAATAATGGAGAACCATGGATCGGCCATATCTAGGAGTCACGTACCACAAAATGAAAATCCCCATGCTCGATCCAAAATCGTTGCATCTAAAAAAGGATATTCGAAGGACGGGGATGATCATCACAACAAAAAAGGACCAAGCTATGATCCGAATAAACCCGAGTAAGAACTCACTGATAGCAGTTAGCATACTGATGCAACCATCCTTCATTGCAATCAAGAATAGCACAGACATTCCTGTTCACCCTATTTTTGGACCAAATTTATTTTGGCTCCCTGGAGACTAGAGGAACCAAAGGGAAAGAATTCATCATAGCAGCAAATTCAAATGCACCACCCAAATTAAACTTTCCAAGACCTTGCTTTTCATGAGAAAATATGCTGACACTATCATCAGCCATAATAACGTGCGCACATTGTAACTAAAAACTGCTCGCATAAACAAAAGAAAACAAGTGGGGAACACCCCGTATCAACCAATAGCACAAGATTAGTTGATCAGAAATCATAGGAATGTAAGAGATAGAAAACTAGCTTTCCAGAAAATCCACAAATTGGGAGGCTTATTCTCTAAATTCATATTTTCTAATGCATCCAATCCCATCAGAACTCCATAGTTAAACATGATTGTGCTAGAGTAGTACTAGGATGGGTGACCTCCTGGAAAGTTGTCGTGATGTACTCCTTTGATGGACTCTTTTTCACTCTGGATTCTTCGGAGAGACAATTTAGGCGATCTACGTTTCTCTAGTTTTAGTTTTTCGTTGCTTGAAAACTAGGTTCTCTAACCCTAGTTTTCCTGCATCTTCTTCATGCATAGTTCAGGGTTACCTGTGAGATGAAGCATCGAGAGGTGTTAATGCTGCCAGACCCTTTGCAAGTAGCATTGGGTTGCCAAGGGAGGTGGTGCTATTACTAGGGGTCATCAGGCTCATAAAGGGCCTACAGTTGAGTCTCCTACAAATAACATCGTGCGATCTATGTTAGAAGTTAGGTTTTCCACAGGAAACATCTAGTTGGCAAGGGAAGTGACAGTGATCACGTCGAGTGGTAGGGGAGCTTCAGTTATTGAAAGTTCTATGGTACTTAGAAGATCAAAAGTTCTGATGCATGCATACAACAATGTTATGATGAAATGTTCTGCAACTTTTCCTATGTCGACCACGATCGGTTGGGGGTGCTATTGAAGTGCATACTAGTTCAGATGCATCTAGGAGACATCATCATCAGAATAGGGGTTCAGGACATCAGAATAGGGTTTCAAGACATACTAGTCCTTGAGGATGGAGTAGGAATTCAATGGGACTCGATAGCACCGCGATCCATAACCAAGGGCAGGTCATGGGGTTTTTTTCAAGATCTCTATGCTTCTTACATTCTATACAGCTTCTGCAATGGATGTGATGCAAGGAGATCCTAATCATCTCTGTATTTTAGTAGATGGGGTTAATGCCTCGACTAGCAATCGGATAATGTATTGTGAATAGCAAGGCATATCTATTCAGGTTTTGCATCAACAAACGAACAAGAGGGTGGGTTTGGTTGGGTGGCTTTTTCAAATACTATCAAACAGTTGAGCTTGCCAAACTTGGAGGAGATACCAGCTCCAACGAAGTATGGCGAACTCACCTGGGTTACAAATCCACAACAAGCATATGAGAATCGACTGCTTCGGCATGAGATTGCACTTATTGGGCACTTAAACCTTAAAGGTGTATCTATGTTTGAGGTTCGGAAGGCAGCCTCAAGCTTATGGAAGTTATCTCAACCATTTGAGATGGTTGCTATTGGTAAGGGATTCATTGTGTTTAGAATTGGGCTCGAAGTGGATATGTTGCATGTATGGAAAAGAGCACCTTGTAAGATTCTTAATCAATTTTTAAAGTTTCAATGCTCAAAGCAAGATTTCAATGTTAACAATCAGAGGATCACACATGACCTCTAATTGATCAAGTTTCTTAATCTTGCCCTATATTATTGGGATGATTTCACTTTGTTCTCCATTGCTAAAGAAATTTGTCGGCCCATCTCTATTGATAAGAAAACCAGGGGCTTAATTTTTTATTACATTATTCGAGTTTCTATGGACCTGGATATTACTAATCCTTGGTTGGATGAGATACTAGTTGCAAGTTCTCAAGTAAGATCAGATTCTCAATATTTGTTTAAGCAACAAGTAATATATAAGAACCTTCCCTTGAGGTATATGAGCTGTTTAAAGTATGACACACAGCTGTAGTGAGTTGTGTGGTGAAGGAAGGTCATTCTTTTCAGGTGCTGGTGAAGGTACAATAAAGGAACCATTTGTGGTGGACTTTCATCCCATCCAATGGTTAGATTATTTCCGGTGGTGGCTACAGTATCCCCTTAAGGCCTTATTGTTATTGCTTGGTCTCCGTCCCTAAGTAGATCTGGTGATGTGTCACTTAATGGAGGGGAAAATCAAAGGAAGTCATGGATTAATATGGTTGACTCTGAGGAGGGCTAGGATTTTGTAGAGTTTGGTGATTCTGATGAGATTGAACATGTGGAAATCAACGTAATAAACACACAAGATTCTATTCCACTAGAATTAGCCCTTACAATGATCCTTTAGATGAAGACCGACATGGAGTGATGAAGTCATTAGAGACCGCAGAGGGTGTTTCGATGACCCCTTCCCACTCAGTGACTCGCTCAGTTGATTTGGTTGTTCAGGGTCATGGAGCTGTGGTAACCCATCAAGAGCTGGCTGTCACAGTCCATTATTGGGAATCGATCATGATATCCGGATCAACCTTTGTGGCAACCCAAATCTTTTAGCAACTGACAACTAAAATGATTTACCAAACAAACCCTACAATCTACACAACCAATATCCATAACAATCAATAGTACATCATAATAATTTGCATAGGAATCATATAATAAGAACAGATGCCAACTAATATTATCATAACATAAATATGTCTGTTATGTCTTACATCATCATTTTCACAAGTAGTATTTTAATACATATAACCCATATGCAGAATCTAAGAGTAAATTTGTATACACTACTATAGATAGACCAAACTGTCATCTATCTACAGGTATCAAGAACATGAAAAACGAGGCACCGGCTCAAGTCCCATAAATGTAGTCTCTATAGGAACAACCCTCACCATGATCCAGTACTTGCAACCAAAGCTAAAAAGATTTCGATATCGATGGGTGAGCTCCCATCCTAGCTCAGCGAGAAGTCGAGTATCAATACAATCCTATCACAACATTTTAATGATGCAGTAAATAAATAAGCAAGCAATTGTGAGTGGCAATCCAGTGTATATACAGGCATGGTCTGCTTGTACCCTAGCGAGGATCTATCCGGAACCTCCCGCCTGGACTAATGCTCATGACTCCCCCTTGAACGTATGCTCGTACCCCACTGCATGAGCACTTGAACCTCCCCGTACTAAAGCACAGATCATGTAAACATGGATGATGCATGATGCATGGGAGACATAAATAATAAGGGGGCTATACCCGAGTAGAGATCCTCGGCTCCACTCCAATGGATGACCGTGCCCGCGCTAAAGTGCTAGCCAGGGCTTATGGCCCATGTATTGTGCTATAGTACATCACACAAACATCATACCCCATTAAGTAGCAATCACATCTATCTCAATCATCAACAACCATATCTAACCAATCAAACAGCATGACATGTGTGTGCAGTAAATAAAGTTGTACTCCAACAGAGATCTCCGGCACCACTCTAATGGATCATCATCCCCCCACTAAAGCACAAGCAAGGCTACATCCCAGCAGTGATCCCTGACTCTACTCCAATGGATCACCGTGTCCCCACTAAGGTAATAGTCATCTCAACATGATTCGTGAGGTCACCCCTTACACAAACCATCATACATGGGTTGTACCCCAATAGAGATCCTTGGTTCCACTCTGATGGATCACCATGCCTCTATTAAGGTGCTAGCAGTCCAACATGATATGTGTGCCCATGCTCTAATGCATCACACGCACCATCATACATAGTCATACATATGCAATAATAATGAAAGATAACACCCCAAATGAGATCCCCGGCTCCACTCAAATGGACCATCATACCCCCGCTAGGATGATAGCATAAAACCATATGGCTTGTGTATTGTGCTCCAACACGCTACACAACCATCATATCCATCCAAACATACGTAGTTATTGTTGTTGTGCAAATGCATGCTCATACATACAGTTTATTAGAAGGCATGTTATAAAATGGAAATACAGTATGTAGCAAAGTTCATGCTCAAACTCTACAAACCCGACCCCTCACCTGTAGACACCAATGGTGCTGAAGAACTTGAAAGCTGGTAGAAGGCTCCGTCACTACCTGCGTTGTTTCACCTAATTGGTTAGACAATTTGATTAGGTTGGTGAACATCTTTTAACAAGCATAGACAAGTCCTAGGTGTCCATGCATGGGTGCCAAGATAAGTCAAGAACCGAACGGTTGGTTTTCTATAACCCAAATTAGGCATATAGGTCAAACAGGGTCATAACCGGATCATAATTTCAGATGGTGTATCTTTCGGAATTACCCTCCGGTCATACACTTATACAATTCTTATTTCTACTTAACTGGAGGATGGAATCGGATGATGTATCATCCGGTTCAACATCTGGTTATATACTCTATCACAACAGAGGGTTCCAGAAGGTTAGCCAGAGGCTTAGTCGAGTAGTGTACCATCCAGCAAAGCATCCAGCTTATAATTAAGCCTATCCAGAGCTCCCGGTTCAATCAGTTCCATGGACAATCGGGGGATGATCACCCAGAGGGTAGTGCCCCCCGGGAGGGTCCTCCAGGTGGGATCCTCTGGTTATACTGGGGCCATTTTCCAATAAGGCATTGGCCTTACCGGAGAGTTGGTCTTAGACACCTAGAGGGAAGCTCAAGGTCAAACCTTTGATTACTTCCCAGAAACCAGGCATGAACCAGAGATGGTTTCCATCTTTGGGGGTTTGTCTCTCCATTGTATCTTCCTTCATTTTAATTGGTTGAAAACACTCTCCCACCATTAGCATATATAATGAGAGTCATTTGACTGCATTGATATCTCCATTCATGGAGATGGAATGTGTCCTAGCTTCCTAGGTTAGAAATCGGTCTCCATTAATGGAGACCATTAATGGTATGGATTTACCATAGGTCTAGCATGCAATCACCACAAGAAAGGGGAAGAAGACATGGAAATTACCTTTCAAGGGAGGAAGGTAGGGTTTTAACTTGAGCTCCAAGCATGAGCTCTAACTTCTCCTCCTTAACCCTCTCTCACTCACAAGGAACCAAAGGAAAGCAATAAGGAGGTGGGCCTCTTTATTTGTAGAATCCCAAGGAGAGAGAGTGTACTACTTGGACTCAAATTAGATGCTGACAATCGGGTGATGCACCATTTGGTAGAGCATCCAGTTTGGCTTAAAACTCAACCCATGCTTGGTGTAATGGGCCCAAGCTAGTGGGCATAGTTCCTAGGTCACTTCAATCTTCTTCCTTATACCCATCACCATCACTAGGTGATCCTAAGCTTTAACCTGATATCATACTGAGGGTCACGATGTCAGGGTGCTAAGTGTTGGCATAGTAAGACCCGATACAGAGGGATCACACTGCCAGTGGTGGATAATGTCTTGGTCTCTCCCTCTAGCCCATTCTCTGTTGTGAAGAGGGGTAAAAAGAAGCAGGGGCATGGTCAGAGGTCTAAAAGGAAATCCTAACGGTTGCATAAGCAATAATTATTGATGATGAATGGAATTTTTGGAACATCTGGGGTATCGCTAATTCCTTTGTGAGAACATCATTGAAGAACTGTATCAAAGAGCATAGTCCTGCAAATAGTTATTTAATTCTTCAAATTATTCCTCCGAATCGAATAATTCAAATAATTCTTCTGAACTCAAATTATATTCAAAGATTAGGAAAAATTCTCGCATTTTTGGTCTAGAGATAAATATCGCCAATAATTCTTCCGAATCTGAATTATACTGAAAAATTTGGATGCTTAAAAAACCATTAATACTATCCTAGTGGAGAACTTAATGCCTTAACTACCGTTCTCAAACAAAGTTTTTCAGAAAAAAAAAATTAATGCCTTAACTATTTGCATCTTTTCCAATCTGGGGCTAATCATGAGTCTAAATCATGCCATGATATAAAGGAGATCATTAATTTCATTTTTTTTTCCTATGTGAGATTAAATATGACTATGAAAATCAAATCATAATACCAAACAAATTATTAATCTCATTTGGTAATGTGGAATTAAATGTGAGTATAAAAATCATACCATAATACAGAGCAAATCATTACTTTCATGTGCTTTTCCCAAATCGGATTAAATATGAGTCTATAATAATATTATATTAAAAAACATGAGGAAGTAATTAAAGAACAAGAATATGAGATGGATTTCATGAGGATGATTGGATGAATTTATGAACATGTCTAATTTTATGAACATCAGTTCCACTAAATCGATATTGCCATCATAATAAAATCTAATGAGTATATACTGTAATGAAATCTAACAAATCCACCTTTATAAACAAAGAAATATCTATTATGTTTATATTGTTGTTTATAAATTAAATATTATTCTAATGTCACTTGTATATTGTTCAGCTGTGATAATTGATTGATACTATGAAATAAGAGCACCAAATATTAAAATTAACATCCAAATTTTTTTAGACAAAAGAATAATTCCCGAACCGATCCAAATTTGAATTTTATTTTAAGTCGGCTTTTTTTTTTACCACATTTCTGACCGAATTCTTAAATTACCAAAATGAATCATTGCCATCTATTCTTCTTCCAAATAATTCCCGAATCCGAATTAAATAACTATCCTGTAGTGCTTTGTTTAGCAGAACCTATGGTTGGTCCGACAAGATTCCAAAATGTATTTTTCTCTTCTTTGGGATATTAAGTGGATTTTATTCATAACCATCGGGATAATAAGCCCCTGAATATTTGGTTATTTGGAAATCTGGGATTCTTAGACAACTGTGTTGTTTCCTTGGAGCAACATATTTTAGTTTGTAGGAATATTAGAGGGGATATTCATTGGTTTTTTGTTTTTTTTGTTTTTTATGCTAGTTGTGTATCCGACATCTCCGGCCAAATGGTTAGGCAAGACTACGGCACCTAGGTCAAAATCTCATATACCAAACAAGAAGTTGAGAGTGTCACTTAACCGCTATGCCCCTCTTACTGCCAAAGTTATAGCGGTTGT
>JAMYWD010001664.1:0-20570 GCA_028583415.1 Protea cynaroides
CTCTCTCTCTCTCATCCCCCTCTCTCCTTCCTCTCTCTTCTCTCTCCCTCTTGTCTCTCTCTCCCCCTCTTTCTCTTCTCTCTCTCTTTTTCATTTCACTTTACTCCTCCGTCTCTCTCTTCTCTCTCTCTCTCTCTCTACTTGGGAGCTCTCTTTTTCTCTCTCTTGCTACTTTGGTCCGGCTTTCCACTTTTTCTCTTTCACATTTTCTACATCTCTCTCTCTCTCTTTTTATCTCTGTCTCTCTCACTTTCTACTTCTCTCACTATTTCTACTCTCCCCTCCATTTTCTACTCTCTCTCTCTCTCTTTCTACTTCTCTCTCTACTTTCTCTTCTGCTTCTCTCTACATCTCTCTTTCCTTCTCTCTCCCACTCTCTCTCTCTCTCTCTCTTCAACTTCTCTTTCTCTCTCTCTCACTCTCACTCTCCTTTTTCTAGTTCGTTCTCTCCCTTTCAACATCTCTTTCCCTTTCAAATTCTCTCTCTCCCTTTCTACTCTCCCACTCTCTCCCTTTTTCTATTTCTCTCTCTCCATCTACTTCTATATCTATCTCTCTTTTTCTACTTCTGTATCTCTCTCTCCTTTCTCTCCCATTCTCTCTCTCTTCTCCTCTCTCTCTCTTCCAACTTCTCTCTCTCTCTCTTCTTCGTCTCTCACACATCTCCCTCTCTCCCTCTTTCTCTCACCTTCTACTTCTCTCTCCCTCTATTTTTCTCTTTACTTCTCTCTCTCTTTTAACTTCTCTATCTCTATCTCTACATCTCCCTCTCTCCCTTTCTACTTCTCTCTCTCTCTCCTTCTCCCTGTCACTCTCTCATTTTTCTTCCTTCTCTCTCTTCTTCTCCCTACCTCTCCTATCTCTTTTTATCTCCCTTACTCCACTTTCTCTCTCTTTAGAGAGCTCTCTCTTTCTCTCTCTCCCAATCTCTTTCTACTTCTCTCCCTCTATAATTCTCCCTCCCTCTCTCTCTCTCTCTCTCTCTCTCTCTCTCTCTTTCTCTCTCTCTCTCTCCTCTCTGTTTCTACTTCTCCCTCTCTTTCTCTCTCTCTCTCGCTCTCTCTCTCTCCATCCCCCTCTCTCCTCACTCTCTCTTCTCTGTCTCTCTTGTCTCTCTCTCTCTTTCTCTTCTTCTCCCTATTTTTTTTTCATTTCTCTCTACTCCCTCTCTCTCTTCTCTCTCTCACTCTCTACTTTAGAGAGCTCTCTGTTTCTCACTCTTTGTACTTTAGTGAGCTCTCACTTTCTCTCTCCCACTTTTTCTATATCTCTCTCTCACTCTCTCCCGTTTTCAACTTCTCGCTCTCTTTTTCTCTCTTTCTCTCTCTATCTCCCTCTCCCCCTCTCTTCTTTCTCTCTCCCTCTCTCTTTATACTTGTCTCTCTCTACTTCTCCATTTCTCTCTCTCTAACTCTCTCTCTCATACTCTTTTCTCTTTCTATATCTCTGTACCTCTCTCTTTCTCTCTCTCTCTCTCTCTCTTTCTCTTTCTCTCTTTCTCTGTCTCTTTATTTATTTCTCTCTCTCTCTCTTTCTACTTCTCTCTCTCCTTTTTTCTCTTTCCACTTTTTCTCTCTATCTCTATCTTTCTCTCTATCTCTCTCTTTCAACTTCTCCTTCTCTTTCTCTCTCTTACTCTCGCACTCTCTCTCTCCATCCCCCTCTCTCCTCAATCTCTCTTCTCTCTCTCTCTTGTCTCTCTCTCCCTCTATTTCTCTACTTCTCTCTCTCTCTCTCTCTCTCTCTTTCTTTTCATTTCTCTTTTTACTCCTCCGTCTATCTCTTCTCTCTCCCACTCTGTACTTTAGCGAGCTCTCTTTTTTGCTCTCTTGCTACTTTAGTGAGCTCTCACTATTTCTCACTTTTTCTACATCTCTCTCTCACTCTCTCTCTTTTTATACTTCTCCCTCTCTTTTTCTCTCTTTCTCCCTCTGTCTCTCTCTCTCCCCCTCTCTTATTTCTCTCTCTCTCTCATTCTCTCAACTTCTCTCTCACTACTTCTCTATTTCTCTCTCTAATTCTCTCTCATACTCTTTCTCTTTCTATCTAACTCTACCTCTCTCTCTCTCTCTCTCCCTTTCTCTCTACTTCCCTCTTTCTCTTTGTCCCTCTCTATCTCTCTCTCTCTTTCTACTTCTCCCTCTCTTTTTCTCTCTTTCTCCCTCTGTCTCTCTCTCCCCCTCTCTTATTTTTCTCTCTCTCTCTCATTCTTTCTACTTCTCTCTCACTACTTCTCTATTTCTCTCTCTTTAATTCTCTCTCTCATACTCTTTCTCTTTCTATCTAACTCTACCTCTCTCTCTCTCTCTCTTTCTTTCTCTCTCTATTTCTCTCTTTCTCTTTGTCTCTCTCTGTCTCTCTCCCTCTTTCTACTTCGCTCTCTTTTTCTCTTTTCACATTTTCTCTCTATCTCTCTGTTTCTCTCTCTCCCACCCTTTTTACTACTCTCTCTCTCTCTCTCTCTCTCTCTCTCTCTCTCTCTTTCCTCTCTCTACTTCTCTCTTTCTCTTTATCTCTCACTATCTCTCTCTCTCTTTCTACTTCTCTCCCACTTTTTCTCTTTTCACTTTTTCTCTCTAACTCTCTATTTCTCTCTCCACTGTTTTTACTACTCTCTCTCTCTCTTCTACTTGTCTCTCTCTTTCTACTTTTCCCTCTCTCTCTCTCTCCTCCCATTCTCTCTATCACTCTCTCACTCTCTATCTTTCTCTTTTCTTTTTTTCTCTCCCTTTCCCTTTCTACATCTCGCTCCCTTTTTCTACTTCCCTCTCTCATTGTTTTTCTCCCTCATTCTCTCTCTCTCTCTCGCTCTCTCTCTCATTCTACTTATCTCTCTTTCTCTCTTTCAACTTTTCTATCGCATTCTCTCTCTATTTCTCTCTACATGGTCTTTCTACTCTCACTGACTTTCACTTTCTCTCTTTGTCACTTTCTTTCTCTCTCTCTCTCTTCCTACTTCCCTCTCTTTCCCACTCTCTTTTTACTGCACTATCTCATTTTACTTCACTCACTATCTCTCTCCTTCTTTCTCTCTCTTTCTCTCTTCTACTTCTCTTTCTCTCTTTCTCTCTACTTCTCTCCCCTTTTTGTACTTCACTTTCTCTCTCTCTACTGCTCCCTCTCTCTCACCTCTATCTCTTTCTTTTTATTCTCTCTCTATCTCTCTTTGTCTCTCTACTTGTCTCTCTCTCTCTCTCTCTCTCTTTTTTCTTCTTTCTGTCTCTCTTTCCATATCTCTCTCGCTCTCTCTCTGTCCCTCTCTCTCTCTCCACCCTCTCTCATTCCCTCTCTACTTTTCGCCCTCTCTACTTCTCTCTTTTCTCTCTCTCCCTCTCTCTTTCTCTTTCTGCTACTCTATCTCGCTCTTTCTCTCTCTGTCTCTCTCTACTTCTCTCTCTCCCCCCTCTTTCCACTTCCCTCTCTCTCTCTCCTACTCATTCTTTCTACCTCCCTTTCTCTTTCTACTTCTCTCTCTCTTTCTTTCTCTCTCTCTTTCTCCCTCTCTCTCTTTCTAGCTTTTTCTTTGTCTCTCTCTCTCTTTGTAACTTTCCACTTCTCTCTCTATTTCTACTTCCCTCTCTCTCTCTCTCTCTCTTTTCTCACTCTACTTCTCTCTCTCCCTCTCTATCCACTTCTTTCTCTCTCCCTACCTCTCTCTCTCCCTATCTACTTTTTACCCTCTCTCTCACACAATTCCTTTTATTTTTCCTCTCTCTCCCTTTCTACTTTCTCTCCTACTCTCTCTATCTCTTTCTCTCCCTTTCTCATTCTCTCTTTTTCTTTTTATTTTTCTCTCTCTCTCTCCCATTCTCGCCCTTTCAACTTCTCTCTCTCCATCTCTTTCCCTCTCGCATTCACTCTCTCTCTCTCTTTCTAGTTCTCTCACTTCTCTACTTCTCTCTCTCTCACGTGCACTCTCTCCCTCTTTCTATTTTTTTATTTTCTCTTTCTACTTCGCTCTCTCTACCCTTTTCATCTTCTCTCTCTCTCTCTTTCACTCTCTCTCCCACTTTCTACTTCTCTCTCTCTTGTCTCTCTCTCTCTCTTTCTCTAATTCTCCCTCTCTTTTTTTTCATTTCACTCTCTACCTCCCCCCTCTCTCTTCTCTCTCTCCTCTCTGCTTTAGGAGCCCTCTGTTTCTCTCTCTTTGTACTTTAGTGAGCTCTCACTTTCTCTCCCACTTTTTCTACATCTCTCTCTCACTCTCTCTCTTTTTCAACTTTTCGCTCTCTTTTTCTCTCTTTCTCCCTCTGTCTCCCTCTCCCCCTCTCTTCTTTCTCTCTTCCTCTCTCTCTTTCTACTTGCCTCTCTCTACTTCTCTGTTTTCTCTCTCTCTCTAATTCTCTCTCTCATACTCTTTCTCTTTCTATCTCTCTCTACCTCTCTCTCTCTCTCTCTCTCTCTCTCTCTCTCTCTCTCTTTCTCTTTCTCTGTCTCTTTCTTTATTGCTCTCTCTCTCCTTCTACTTCTCTCTCTCCCTTTTTCTCTTTCAACTTTTCCTCTCTATCTCTCTCTTTCTCTCTATCTCTCTCTTTCTACTTCTCCCTCTCTTTCTCTCTCTTACTCTCGCTCTCTCTCTCCATCCCCCTCTCTCCTCAATCTCTCTTCTCTCTCTCTCTTGTCTCTCTCTCCCTCTATTTCCCTACTTCTCTCTCTCTCTCTTTCTTTTCATTTCTCTCTTTACTCCTCCATCTCTCTCTTCTCTCTCCCACTCTCTATTTTAAAGAGCTCTCTTTTTCTCTCCCATGCTACTTTAGTGAGCTCTCACTTTTTCTCTATCACTTTTTCTACGTCTCTCTCTCACTCTCCCTGTTTCTACTTCTCCCTCTCTTTTTCTCTCTTTCTCCTTCCGTCTCTCTCTCCCCCTCTCTTCTTTCTCTCTCTCTCTCATTCTTTCTACTTCTCTCTCACTACTTCTCAATTTCTCTCTCTCTCTAGTTCTCTCTCTTATACTCTTTCTCTTTCTATCTCAGTCTTCCTCTCTCTCTCTCTCTTTACTTCTCTCTTTCTCTTTGTCTCTCTCTATCTCTCTCTCTTTCTACTTCTCTCTCCTTTTTTCTTTTCACATTTTCTCTCTGTTTCTCTGTGTTTCTCTCTCCCACACTTTTTACTACTCTCTCTCTCTCTCTCTCTCTCTCTTTTCTCTCTCTACTTCTCTCTTTCTCTTTGTCTCTCTCTATCTCTCTCTCTCTTTCTACTTTCTCTCTCTTTTTCTCTTTTCACTTTTTCTCTCTAACTCTGTGTTTCTCTCTCTCCCACAGTTTTTACTGCTCTCTCTCTCTTCTACTTGTCTCTCTCTTTCTACTTTTCTCTCTCCCTCTCTCTCCTCCCATTCTCTCTATCACTCTCTCGCTCTCTATCTTTCTCTATTCTTTCTTTCCCTCTCTTTCCCTTTTTACTTCTCTCTCCCTTTTTCTACTTCCCTCTCTCATTGTTTCTCTCCCTCATTCTCTCTCTCTCTCTCTCCCTCTCCCTCTCACTCTCTCTCGCTCTCTCTCTCTTTTTACTTATCTCTCTTTTTCTCTTTCAACTTTTCTACCGCATTCTCTCTCTATTTCTCTCTCTACATGGTCTTTCTACTCTCACTCTCTTTCTCTCTCTCTCTTCCTACTTCTCTCTCTCTCCCACTCTCTTTCTACTGCGCTATCTCATTTTACTTCACTCTCTCTCTCTCCTTCTTTCTCTCTCTTTCTCTCTTCTACTTCTCTTTCTCTCTTTCTCTCTCTACTTCTCTCCCTCTTTTTGTACTTCACTCTCTCTCTCTCTACTCCTCTCTCTCTCACCTCTCTCTCTTTCTTTTTATTCTCTCTATCTCTTTCTTTGTTTCTCTACTTCTCTCTCTCTCTATCTCTCTCCCTCTCTTTACTTCTTTCTGTCTCTCTTTCCATATCTCTCTCGCTCCCTCTCTCTGTCCCTCTCTCTCTCCACCCTCTCTCATTCCCTCTCTACTTTTCGCCCGCTCTACTTCTCTCTTTTCTTTCTCTCTCTCTCTCTCTTTCTCTCTCTCTTACTCCTACTCTATCTCGCTCTTTCTCTCTCTGTCTCTCTCTACTTCTCTCTCCCCCTCCCTCTATCTACTTCCCCTCTCTCTCTCCCACTCCCATTCTTTCTCTTTCCTTTCTGTTTCTACTTCTCTTTCTCTTTCTTTCTCTCTCTCTTTCTCCCCTCTCTCTTTCTAGTTTTTCTCTTTGTCTCTCTCTCTTTCTCTCTGTAACTTTCCACTTCTCTCTCTATTTCTACTTCCCTCTCTCTCTCTCTCTTTTCTCACTCTACTTCTCTCTCTCCCTCTCTATCCACTTCTTTCTCTCTCCCTGCCTCTCTCTCTCCCTTTCTACTTTTCACCCTCTCTATCACACATTTCCTTTTATTTTCCACTCTCTCTGCCTTTCTACTTTCTCTCCCTTTGTCTCACTCTCTTTCTTTTTTTTTTCTCTCTCTCCCTTTCTCGCCCTTTCAACTTCTTTCTCCCCCTCTCTCTCTCTATCTCTCTCTCATTCTCTCTCTCTCCCTCTCTTTCTACTTCTCTCACACTCTCTACTTCTCTCTCTCTCACGTGCACTCTCTCCCCTCTTTCTATTTTTTATTTTCTCTTTCTCCGGCTCTCTTACTCTTCGCTCTCTCTACCCTTTTCATCTTCTCTCTCTCTTTCTCTTTCTCTCTCTCTCTCCCACTTTCTACTTCTCTCTCTCTCTTTCTACTCCCTCTCTCTTTCTACTTCTTTGTTTTCTTCTACTTCACTACCCCTCTCTTTGTTTCTCACCCTTTCTCTTGTTCTCCCTCCTCGCTATCTCCCTCTACTAGTCTCTCTCTACTTCTCTCTCTCCTTCTACTTCTCCCTCTTGCTCACCTCTCTCCCTCTCTCTTTCTATTCTCTCTCTATTTTTCTCTATTTCTCTCCCTCTCCCTTTCTCTGTCTACTACTCTTAGTCTCTCTTTCCACACCTCTCTCACTTCCTCTCTCCCTCTCTCTCTCCACACTTTCCCATTCTCTCTCTTTACTTCTCCCCCCTTTACTCTCTTTCTTCCTCGCTCAATCTCTCTCTTTCTCTCTCTCTCTCTCTCTTTCTAATACTCCATCTCGCTCTTTCTCTCTCTGTCTTTCTCAACTTCTCTCTCTCTCTCTCACTCTCTCTCTTTAAACTTCCCTCTCTCTCTCTCCCTCTCTTTCTTTCTACTTTCCTCTCCCTTCTTACTTCTCTCTCTCTCTCTTTCTCTCTCTTTCACTCTCACTCTCCCTTTCCCAGTTTTAATCTCTCTCCCTTTCTACTTCTCTCTCCCTTTCAAATTTTCTTTCTCCCTTTCTACTCTCTCTCTCTCTCTTTTTATTTCTCTCTCTTTCTACTTCTATATCTATCTCTCTTTTTCTACTTCTCTATCTCTCTCTTATTTCTCTCCCATTCTCTCTCTCTTCCTACTCTCTCTCTCTCTCTCTCTCTCTCTCTCTCTCTCTCTCTCTCTCTCTTTCTACTTCTCTCTCTCTCTTCTATGTCTCTCTTTCACTTCTCTCTTTCTCTCACCTTCTACTTCTCTCTCTCTCACTTTTTCTTTTTACTTCCCACTCTCTCTTCTTCTCCCTACCTCTCCTATCTCTCTGACACCACTTCTCTCTCTACTTCAGAGAGCTCTCTTTGTCTCTCTCTCCCTATCTCTTTCTACTTCTTTCCCTCATTAATTCTCCCTCCCTTCTTTCTTTCTCCCTCTCTCTCTTTCTACTTCTCCCTCTCTTTTTCACTCTCTCACTCTCTCTCTCCCATCCCCCCTCTCTCTCTTGTCTCTTCTCTCCACCCCTCTCTTGTCTCTCTCTCTTGTCTCTCTCTTTTTCTTCTTTTCTCTCTCTTTTTTTCTTTTATCTCTCTACTCCTACTCTCTCATCTCTCTCTAACTTACTACTTTAGAGAGATCTATTTTTCTCTCTCTTTGTACTTTAGTGAGCTCTCACTTTCTCTCTCTCACTTTTTCAACATCTCTCTCTCACTCTCCCTCTTTTTTAACTTCTCCCTCCCTTTTTCTCTATTTCTCTCCCTCTGTCTCACTCTCCCCCTCTCTTCTTTCTCTCTCCCTCTCTCTCTCTTTCTACTTCTCTCACTCTCTACTTCTCTATTTTTCTCTCTCTCTCTAACGCTCTCTCTCATACTCTTTCTCTTTCTAACTCCCTCTACATCTCTCTCTCCCTCTTTCTCTCTTTCCCTTTGTCTCAATCTTTATCGCTCTCTCTTTCTACTTTTCTCTCTCCCTTTTGCTCTTTCCACTTTTTCTCTCTATCTCTCTCTTTCTCTCTCTCTCTCCATCCCCCTCTCTCCTCGCTCTCTCTTCTCACTCTCTCTTGTCTCTCTCTCTCTCTTTTTCTACCACTCTCTCTCTCACGTGCACTCTCTTTCTCTTTCTATTTTTTTAATTTCTCTTTCTACTTCGCTCTCTCACTCTTCACTCTCTCTACCTTTTTCATCATCTCTCTCTCTCTCTTTCTCTCTCTCTCTTTCTCTCACTTTCTACTTCTCTCTCTCTCTCTTTCTACTCCCTCTCTATTTCTACTTCTTCGTTTCCTTCTACTTCACTCCCCCTCTCTTTCTTTATCTCCCTTTCTCTTGTTCTCTCTCCTCGTTATCTCCCTCTACTACTCTCTCTCCTTCAACTTCTCCCTCTTCCTCACCTCTCTCTCTCCCTTTCTCCATTTATCTCCCTCTCTCTCTCTCTATCTACTACTATTAGTCTCTCAATCCACATCTCTTTCACGCTCTCTCTCCCTCTCTCTCTCCATGCTCTCCCATTCTCTCTCATTACTTCTCCCCCTCTACTCTCTTTCTTTCTCGCTCATTCTCTCTCTTTTTCTCACTCTCACTTTCTACTACTCCATCCCGTACTTTCTCTCTCTGTCTTTCTCAACTTCTCTCTCTCTCTCACTCTCTCTTTCAACTTCCCTCTCTCTCTCCCTCTCTTTCTTTCTACTTCCCACTCCCTTTTTACTTCTCTCTCTCTCTCTCTCTCTCTCTCTCTCTCTCTCTCTCTCCCTCTCTCTTTCTCCCTCTCTCTCTCTCTCTCTTTCTTTCTCTCACTCTCTTTTTCTCTCTTTCTCCCTTTCTCTCTTTCTTTCTACTCTCTGTCTCTCCCACTTTCTACTTCTCTCTCTCTTTCTACTCTCTCCCTCTCTTTTTCTACCGCTCTCTCTCTCTTTCTACTTCTCTCACTCACTTTCTCTTTCTACTTCTCTCTACATCTCTCTTTAACTTCTCTCTCTCCCTCTCTCTCTCTATCAACTTCCCTTTCTCTCTCTCACTCTCACTCTCCCTTTCCCAGTTCATTCTCTCCCTTTCTACTTCTCTCTCCCTTTCAAATTCTCTCTCTCCCTTTCTACTCTCTCTCTCTCTCTCTCCCTTTTTATATTTCTCTCTCTTTCTACTTCTATATCTTTCTCTTTTTCTACTTCTCTATCTCTCTCTTCCTTCTCTCCCATTCTCTCTCTCTTCCTACTTCTCTCTCTCTCTCTCTCTCTCTTTCTACTTCTCTCTCTCTGTCTCTCTTCTATGTCTCTCACTCACTTCTCTCTCTCTCCCTCTATCTCTCACCTTCTACATCTCTTTTTCTCTCTTTCTTCCTCTTTACTTCTCTCTCTTTTAACTTCTCTATCTCTCTCTCTACTTTTCCCTCTCTCTCTCTCCTTCTCTCTCTCTCTCTACTTCTCCCTATCACTCTCTCTTTTTACTTCCCTCTCTCTCTTCTTCTCCCTGCCTCTCCTAGCTCTCTTTATCTCTTTTACTCCACTTCTCTCTCTACTTCAGAGAGCTCTCTCTTTCTCTCTCTCCCTATCTCTTTATACTTCTCTCCCTCCCTCCCTCTCTCTCTTCCTCTGTTTTCTCTCTCTCTCTCTTTCTAGTTCTCCCTCTCTTTCTCTCTCTCTCTCTCGCTCTCTCTCTCCATCCCCCTCTCTCCTTACTCTCTCTTCTCCCCCTCTCTTGTCTCTCTCTCTCTCTCTTTCTCTTCTTCTCTCTCTCTCTTTTTTCTTTTCTCTCTTTACTACTCCCTCTCTCCCTTCTCTCTCTCACTCTCTACTTTAGAGAGCCCTCTTTTTCTCTCTCTTTGTACTTTAGTATGCTCTCACTTTCTCTCTCTCACTTTTTCTACATCTCTCCCTCACTCTCTCTCTTTTTCAACTTCTCCCTCTCTTTTTCTCTCTTTCTCCCTCTGTCTCTCTCTCTCTCCCTCTCTTCTTTCTCTCCCCCTCTCTCTTTCTAGTTGTCTCTCTCTACTTCTCTGTTTCTCTCTCTCTCTAACTCGATCGCTCATACTCTTTCTCTTTCGATCTCTCTCTACCTCTCTCTCTCTCTTTCTCTCTTTCTCTTTGACTGTCTCTTTACCGCTCTCTCTCTCTCTTTATACTTCCCTCTCCCTTTTTCTCTTTCCACTTTTTCTCTCTATCTCTCTCTTTCTCTCTCTCTCTTTCTACTTCTCCCTCTCTTTCTACTTCTCCCTCCCTTTCTCTCTCTCTCTCTCTCTCTCTCTCTCCATCCCCCTCTCTCGTCACTCTCTCTTCTCTCTCTCTGTTCTCTCTCTCTCGTCTCTCTCTCTCTCTCTCTCTCTCTTTCTCTACTTCTCTTTTTTCATTTCTCTCTTTCTTTGCTCCGTCTCTCTCTTCTCTCTCTCACTCTCTACTTTAGAGAGCTCTCTTTTTCTGTCTCTTGCTACATTAGTGAGCTACCACTTTTTCTCTCTCACTTTTTCTACATTTCTCTCTCACTCTCTCTCTTTCTACTTTTCCCTCTCTTTTTCTCTCTTTCACCCTCTGTCTCTCTCTCCCCCTCCCTTCTTTCTCTCTCTCTCTCTTTCTTTCTACTTTTCTCTCTCTACTTCTTTGTTTCTCTCTCTAATTCTCTCTCTCGTACTCTTTCTCTTTCTATCTCTCTACCTCTCCCTCTCTCTCTGTCTCTCTCTCTCTTTCTCTCTCTACTTCTTTCTTTCTCTTTTTCTATCTCTATCTCTCTCTCTTTTTTAATTTCTCTCTCTTTTTCTACTTCTCTCTCTCTTTTTCTCTTCACTTTTTCTCTCTATCACTCTATTTCTCTCTCTCCCTCTCTTTTTACTGCTCTCTCTCTCTCTCTCTCTCTCTCTCTCTCTTTTACTAATCTCTCTCTTTCTACTTTTCTCTCTCCCTCTCTCTCCTCCCATTCCCTCTATCACTCTCTCGCTCTCTATCTCTCTTTTCTTTTTTCTCTCTCACTTTCTCTTTCTACTTCTCTCTCCCTTTTTCTACTTCCCTCTCTCATTCTTTCTCTCCCCTCTCTCTCTCTCTCTCTCTCGCTCTCTCTCTTTCTACTTCTCTCTTTCTCTCTTTTGACTTTTCTATCGCTTTCTCTCTCTTTCTCTCTCTACATGGTCTTTTACTCTCACTCCCTTTCACTCTCACTCATTGTCTCATTTCTTTCTCTCTCTCTTTCTCTCTCTACATGGTCTTTTACTCTCACTCTCTTTCACTCTCTCTCATTGTCTCATTCTTTCTCTCTCTCTCTCTCTCTTCCTACTTCTCCCTCTGTTTCTCTCTCCCTCTCTTTTTGCTGCTCTCTCTCTATCTCTCTCTTCTACTTATCTCTCTCTTTCTACATTTCTCTCTCCCTCTCTCTCCCCCGATTCTCTCTATCACTCTCTCGCTCTCTATCTCTCTCTTTTCTTTTTTTCTCTCTTTCTCTTTCTACCTCTCTCTCCCTTTTTGTACTTCCCTCTCTCATTCTTTCTCTCCCTCCCTCCCTCTCTCTCTCTCACTCTCTCTCTCTCTCCCTCTCTCTCTCACTCTCTCTCTTTCTACTTCTCTCGCTTTCTCTCTTTTGACTTTCTATCGCTTTCTCTCTCGCGCTCTCTCTCTACAGGGTCTTTCTACTCTCACTCTCTTTCTCTCCCTCTCTCTCTCCCTCTTCCTACTCTCTCTGTCCCACTCTCATTCTACTTCGCTGTCTCATTTTACTTCACTCTCTCTCTCTTTCTTTCTCTCTCTTTCTCTCTTCTACTTCTCTTTCTCTCTTTCTCTCTCTACTTCTCTCTCTCTTTTTGTACTTCACTCTCTCTCTACTGCGTTCTCTCACTCTATCCTCTCTCTCCCACTTTTTATTCTCTCTCTATCTCTCTCTTTCTCTCTCTACTCTCTACTCTCTCTCTCTCTCTACTTCTTTCTGTCTGTCTTTCCATATCTCTCTCGCTCTCTCTCTCAGTCCCTCTCTCTCTCCACCCTCTCTCATTCTCTCTCTAGTTTTCCCCCTCTCTACTTCACTCTTTTCTCTCTCTCTCTTTCTACTACTTTCTCGCTCTTTCTCCCTCTACTTCTCTCCCTCTCCCTCTTTCCACTCCCCTGTCTCTCTCTCCCACTCATTCTTTCTACTTCCCTTTCTCTTTCTACTTTTCTCCCCCTCTTTCTCCCTCTCTCTCTTTATAGAGTTCTCTCTCTCTCTCTGTAACAATCTACTAACTCTCTCTCTTTCTACATCTCTCTCTTTCTACCTTACTCTCTATCTCTCTCTCTCTCTCTCTTTCTACTTCCCTCTCTCTCTCTCTCTTTTCTCTCACTACTTCTCTCTCTCCCTCTCTATCCACTTCTTTCTCTCTCCCAGCCTCTCTCTCTCTCTCTTTCTTTCTACTTTTCACCCCCTCTCCCACTCATTTCCTTCTATTTCCCACTCTCTCTCCCTTTCTACTTTCTCTCCTACTCTCCTTCTCTCTCTATCTCCTTCTCTCTCTTTCTTTTTATTTCACTCTCTCTCTCTCCATTTCTCATCCTTTCAACTTCTCTCTCTCCCTCTCTCATTCTCTGTCCCTCTCTCTCTTTCAACTTATCTCACTCTCTCTACTTCTCTCTCTCACGTGCACTCTCTTTCTCTTTCTATTTTTCTAATTTATCTGTCTACTTCGCTCTCTCACTCTTCGCCCTCTCCTTTTTCATCTTCTCTCTCTCTCTCTTTCTCTCTCTCTCACTTTCTACTTCTCTCTCTCTCTCTTTTCTCCCTCTCTCTTTCTACTTCTTCATTTCCTTCTACTTCACTCCCCCTCTATTTCTCTCTCTCCCTATCTCTTGCTTTATCTTCTTGCTATCTCTCTCTACTACTCTTTTTCTACTTCTCTCTCCTTCTACTTCTCCCTCTTGCTCACCTCTCCTCTCTCTTTTTTTCTCTATTTATCTCCCTCTCTCTCTCTCTCTCTGTCTACTACTCTAAGTCCTTATTTCTACATCTCTCTCACACTCTCTCCCCCACTCTCTCTCCACACTCTCACAGTCTCTCTCCTTACTTCTCCCCCCTTTACTCTCTTTCTTTCTCGCTCATTCTCTCTCTCTACTACTCCATCTCATACTTTCTCTCTGTCTTTCTAAACTTTCCTCTCTCTCTCTTCACTCTCTCTGTTTTAACTTCTCTCTCCCTCTGCCTCTCTTTCTTTCTACTTTCCTCTCCCTTTTTACTTCTCTCTCTCTCTCTACCTTTCTCTCTCTCTCTTTCTCTATCATTCTCCCTCTCTCTCTCTCTCTCTTTCTTTCTCTTGCTCTCTTTTTCACTCTTCTCCCTCTCTCTCTCTCTTTCTACTCTATGTCTCTCTCACTTTCTACTTCTCTCACTCTTTCTACTCTCTCCCACCCTTTTTCTACCTCTCTCTCTCTCTCTCTCTTTCTACTTCTCTCTCTCACTTTCTCTTTCTACTTCTCTCTACATCACTCTTTCAACTTCTCTCTCTCCCTCCCTCTCCCTCTATTTCAACTTCCCTTTCTCTCTCTCTCACTCTCCCTTTCCCAATTCGTTCTCTCCCTTTCTACATCTCTCTCCCTTTCAAATTCTCTCTCTCCCTTTCTACTCTCCTTCTCTCTCTCTTTTTCTATATCTCTCTCCCTTTCTACTTCTATATCTATCTCTCTTTTTCTACTTCTCTATCTCTCTCTTCTTTCTCTCTCATTCTCTCTCTCTTCCTACTCTCTCTCTCTCTCTCTTCCTACTTCTCTCTCTCTCTTCTATGTCTCTCTCACACATCTACCTCCCTCCCTTTTTCTCTCACCTTCTACTTCTCTCTCCCTCTTTCTTTCTCTTTACTTCTCTCTCTCTTTTAACTTCTCTATCTCTCACTACATCTCCCTCTCTCCCATTCTACTTCTCTATTTCTCTACTTTTCCCTATCACTCTCTATTTTTAATTCCCTCTCTCTCTTCTTCTCCCTGCCTCTCCTATCTCTCTTTATCTCTCTTACTCCACCTCTCTCTCTACTTCAGAGAGCTCTCTCTTTCTCTCCCTCCCAATCCCTTTCTACTTCTCTTCCTCTATAATTCTCCCTCCCTCCCTCTCTCTCTCTTTCTTTCTACTTCTCCCTCTCTTTCTCTCCCTCTCTCTCTCGCTCTCTCTCTCCATCCCCCTCTTTCCTCACTCTCTCTTCTATTGTCTCTCTCTCTCTCTTTCTCTTCTTCTCCCTATCTTTTTTTCATTTCTCTCTCTACTACTCCCTCTCTCTCTTCTCTCTCTCACTCTCTACTATAGAGAGCTCTCTTTTTCTCCCTCTTTGTACTTTAATGAGCTCTCACTTTCACTCTCTCACTTTTTCTACATCTCTCTCTCACTCTCTCTCTCTTTCAACTTCTCCCTCTCTTTTTCTCTATTTCTCCCTCTGTGTCTCTCTCCCCCTCTCTTCTTTCTCTCTCCCTCTCTCTTTCTACTTGTCTCTCTCTACTTCTCTGTTTCTCTCTCTCTAACTCTCTCTCTCTCTCTCTCATACTCTTTCTCTTTCTATCTCTCACTACCTCTCTCTCTCTCTCTTTCTCTCTTTCTCTCTTTCTCTGTCTCTCTCTTTATCGCTCTCTCTCTTTCTACTTCTCTCTCTCCCTTTTTCTTTTTCAACTTTTTCTCTCTATCTCTCTCTTTCCCTCTATTTGTCTCTTTCTACTTCTCCCTTTCTTTCTCTCTCTCCCACTCCTCTCTCTCTCCATCCCCCTCTCTTCTCACTCTCTCTTCCCTCTCTCTCTTGTCTCTCTCTCCCTCTCTTTCTCTACTTCTCTCTCTCTCTTTTTCATTTCTCTCTTTACTCCTCCGTCTCTCTCTTCTCTCTCTCACTCTCTACTTTAGAGAGCTCTCTTTTTCTCTCTCTTGCTACTTTAGTGAGCTCTCACTTTTTCTCACTCACTTTTTCAACATCTCTCTCTCACTCTCTCTCTTTTTCTACTTCTCCCTCTCTTTTTCTCTCTTTCTCCCTCTGTCTCTCTTTCCCCCTCTCTTCTTTCTCTCTCTCTCTTTCTTTGTACTTCTCTCTTTCTACTTCTTTGTTTCTCTCTCAAATTCTCTCTCTCATACTATTTCTCTTTCTATCTCTCTCTACTCTCTCTCTCTCTCTCTCTCTCTCTTTCTCTCTCTACTTCTCACATTCTCTTTGTCTCGCTCTATCACTCTCTCTCTCTCTTTTTCTCTTTTCACTTTTTCTCTCTATCTCTCTGTTTCTCTCTCTCCCACTCTTTTTACTACTCTCTCTCTCTCTCTTTCTCTCTTTACTTCTCTCTTTCTCTTTGTCTCTCTCTATCTCTCTCTCTTTCTACTTCTCTCTCTCTTTTTCTCATTTAACCTTTTCTCTCTAACTCTTTATATCTCTCTCCCACTCTTTTCACTACTCTCTCTCTCTCTCTCCCTTTTTCAATTTCTCTCTCTTTCAACTTCTATATCTTTCTCTTTTTCTACTTCCCTATCTCTCTCTTCATTCTCTCCCATTCTCTCTCTCTTCCTACTTCTCTCTCTCTCTCTCTTTCTACTTCTCTCTCTATGTCTCTCTTTTATGTCTCTCTCTCACTTCTCTCTCTCTCCCTCTATCTCTCACCTTCTACATCTCTTTCTCTCTCTTTCTTTCTCTTTACTTCTCTCTCTTTTAACTTCTCTATCTCTCTCTACTTCTCCCTCTCTCTCTCTCCTTCTCTCTCTCTCTACTTCTCCCTATCACTCTCTCTTTTTACTTCCCTCTCCCTTTTCTTCTCCCTGCCTCTCCTACTTCTCTTTATCTCTCTTACTCCACCTCTCTCTTTACTTCAGAGAGCTCTCACTTTCTCTTTCCCCCTATCTCTTTATACGTCTCTCCCTCCCTCCCTCTCTCTCCATCCATTTCTCCCTCTCTCTCTCTCTCTCTCTCTCTCTCTCTTTCTTTCTACTTCTCCCTCTCTTTCTCTCTCTTTCTCTATCGCTCTCACTCTCCATCCCCCTTTCTCCTCATTCTCTCTTCTCTCCCTCTCTTGTTTCTCTCTCTCTTTCTCTTCTTCTCTCTCTCTCTCTCTCTTTTCATTTCTCTCTCTACTTCTCCCTCTCACTCTTCTCTCTCTCACTCTCTACTTTAGAGAGCTCTCTTTTTCTCTCTCTTTGTACTTTAGTGTGCTCTCACTTTCTCTCTCACACTTTTTCTACATCTCTCTCTCACTCTCTCTCTTTTTCAACTTCTCCCTCTCTTTTTCTCTCTTTCTCCCTCTGTCTCTCTCTCCCCCTCTCTTCTTTCTCTCTCCCCCTCTCTCTTTCTACTTGTCTCTCTCTACTTCTCTGTATCTCTCTCTCTCTAACTCTCTCTCTCATACTCTTTCTCTTTCGATCTCTCTCTACCTCTCTCTCTCTCTCTCTCTCTCTCTCTCTCTTTCTCTCTTTCTCTTTGTCTCTCCCTTTATTGCTTTCTCTCTCTTTCTACTTCTCTCTCCCTTTTTCTCTTTCCACTTTTTCTCTCTATCTCTCTCTTTCTCTCTCTCTCTCTTTCTACTTCTCCCTATCTTTCTACTTCTCCCACCCTTTCTCTCTCTCTCTCGCTCTCTCTCTCTCCATCCCCCTCTCTCGTCACTCTCCCTTCTCTCTCCCTATTCTTTCTCTCTCGTCTCTCTCTCTTTTTTTTTCATTTCTCTCTTTACTGCTCCGTCTCTCTCTTCTCTGTCTCACTCTCTACTTTAGAGAGCTCTCTTTTTCTCTCTCTTGCTACATTAGTGAGCTCCCACTTTTTCTCTCTCACTTTTTCTACATTTCTTTCTCCCTCTCTCTCTCTCTCTTTCTTCTTTACTTTTCTCTCTCTACTTCTTTATTTCTCTCTCTCTAATTCTCTCTCTTGTACTTTTTGTCTTTCTATCTCTCCACCTCTCCCTCTCTCTCTGTCTCTCTCTCTCTCTCTCTCTCTCTCTCTCTCTTCCTTTCTCTCTCTACTTCTCTCTTTCTCTTTCTCTATCTCTATCTCTCTCTTTTTCTATTTCTCTCTCTTTCTACTTCTCTCTCTCTTTCTCTCTTCACTTTTTCTCTCTATCTCTCTATTTCTCTCTCTCCCTCTCTTTTTACTGCTCTCTCTCTCTCTCTCTTCTACTTACCTCTCTCTCTTTCTACTTTTCTCTCTCCCTCTCTCTCCTCCCATTCTCTCTATCACTCTCTCGCTCTCTATCTCTCTTTTTTTTTTTTTCTCTCTCTCTTTCTCTTTCTACTTCTCTCCCTTTTTCTACTTCTCTCTCTCATTCTTTCTCTCCCCTCTCTCTCTCTCTCTCTCTCTCTCTCTCTCTCCCGTGCTCTCTCTCTTTCTACTTCTCTCTTTCTCTCTTTTGACTTTTCTATCGCTTTCTCTCTCTCTATCTCTCTCTACATGGTCTTTTACTCTCACTCTCTTTCACTCTCTCTCATTGTCTCATTCTTTCTCTCTCTCTCTCTTCCTACTTCTCCCTCTATTTCTCTCTCCCTTCCTTTTTATTTCTCTCTCTCTCTATCTCTCTCTTCT
Source organism: Protea cynaroides (assembly GCA_028583415.1). Lineage (NCBI taxonomy): Eukaryota > Viridiplantae > Streptophyta > Magnoliopsida > Proteales > Proteaceae > Protea > Protea cynaroides. The sequence continues at coordinate 17,713 of JAMYWD010001664.1, forward strand.
ACTTATCTCTCTCTTTTCTACATTTCTCTCTCCCTTTCTCTCTCCCCATTCTCTCTATCACTCTCTCGCTCTCTATCTCTCCCCTTTCTTTTTTTTCTCTTTCTCTCTCTCTCTCTCTCTCTCTCTCTCTCTCTCTCTCTCTCTCTCTCTTTCTACTTCACTCTCTTTCTCTCTTTTGACTTTTCTATCGCTTTCCCTCTCTCTTTCTCTCTCACTCTCTCTACATGGTCTTTCTACTCTCACTCTCTTTCACTCTCCCTCTTTGTCTCTCTTTCTCTCCCTCTCTCTATCTCTTCCTACTCTCTCTCTCCCACTCTCTTTCTACATTGCTGTCTCATTTTACTTCACCCTCTCTCTCTTTCTTTCCCTCTCTTTCTCCCTTCTACTTCTCTTTCTCTCTCTCATTTTGTACTTCACTCTCTCTCTAACCTCTCTCTCTCACTTTTTATTCTCTCTCTATCTCTCTCTTTCTCTCTCTACTTCTCTCTCTCTCTCTCTTTACTTCTTTCTGTCTGTCTTTCCAGATCTCTCTCGCTCTCTCTGTCCCTCTGTCTCTCCACCCTCTCTCATTCTCTCTCTACTTTTCCCCCTCCCTACTTCACTCTTTTCTCTCTCTCTCTTTCTACTACTCTAACTTGCTCTTTTTCTCTCTCTCTGTCTCTCTCGACTTCTCTCTCTCTCTCCCTCTTTCCACTTCCGTCTCTCTCTCCCACTCATTCATTTTACTTCCCTTTTTCTTTCTACTTTTCTCTCCCTCTTTCTCCCTCTCCCTCTTTCTAAAGTTCTCTCTCTCTCTCTCTGTAACTTTCCACTAACTCTCTCTCTTTCCACTTCTCTCTCTTTCTACCTCTCTCTCTCTCTCTTTTCTACTTCCCTCTCTCTCTCTCTCTTGTCTCTCTCTACTTCTCTCTCTCCCTCTCTATCCACTTCTTTCTCTCTCCCAGCCTCTCTCTCTCTCTTTCTTTCTACTTTTCACCCTCTCTCCCACTCATTTCCTTTTATTTCCCACTCTCTCTCCCTTTCTACTTTCTCTCCTACTCTCCTTCTCACTCTTTCATTTTATTTCACTCTCTCTCTCTCCATTTCTCACCCTTTCAACTTCTCTCTCTCCCTCTCTCATTCTCTGTCTCTCTCGCTCTTTCAACTTATCTCACTCACTCTACTTCTCTCTCTCTCACGTGCACTCTCTTTCTCTTTCTGTTTTTTAATTTATCTTTCTACTTTGCCCTCTCACTCTTCGCTCTCTCTACCTTTTTCATCTTATCTCTCTCTCTTTCTCTCTCCCTCACATTCTACTTCGCTCTCTCTCTTTCTACTCCCTCTCTCTTTCTAATTCTTCGTTTCCATCTACTTTACTCCCCCTCTCTTTCTTTCTCATGTTCTCTCTTCCCGCTATCTCTCTCTACTACTCTCTCTCTACTTCTCTCTCTCCCTATGCTTCTCCCTCTTGCTCACCTCTCTCTCTCTGTCTCCCTTATTCTCTATTTATCTCCCTCTCTCTGTCTACTACTGTAAGTTCTTCTTTCCACGTCTCTCTCATGCTCTCTCCCCCTCTCTCTCTCCACAGTCTCCCATTCTCTCTCTTTACTTCTCCCCCCTTTACTCTCTCTCTCCCTCTCTTTCTTTCTACTTTCCTCTCCCTTTTTACTTCTCTCTCTCTCTCTATCATTCTCCCTCTCTCTCTCTCTCTCTCTTTCTTTCTCTCGCTCTCTTTTTCACTCTTTCTCCCTCTCTCTCTCTTTCTACTTTCTATCTCTCTCACTTTCTACTTCTCTCACTCTTTCTACTCTCTCCCACCCTTTTTCTACCTCTCTCTCTCTCTCTTTCTACTTCTCTCTCTCACTTTCTCTTTCTACTTCTCTCTACATCTCTCTTTCTACTTCTCTCTCTCCCTCTCTCTCTCTCTCTTTCAACTTCCCTTTCTCTCTCTCTCTCACTCTCACTCTCCCTTTCCCTGTTCGTTCTCTCCCTTTCTACATCTCTCTCCCTTTCAATTTCTCCCTCTCCCTTTCTACTCTCCCTCTCTCTCTTTTTCTATATCTCCCTCTTTTTCTACTTCTATATCCATCTCTCTTTTTCTACTTCTCTATCTCTCTCTTCTTTCTCTCTCATTTTCTCTCTCCTCCTACTCTCTCTCTCTCTTCTTACTTCTCTCCCTCTCTCTTCTATGTCTCTCTCACACATCTCCCTCTCTCCCTCTTTCTCTCACCTTCCCAAATCATTTATCCATGGGAGGATTTCATTGAAATCCATGGAGGAAATCATGGTTGGCAAAGTAAGGAAGAAACCTAGAGTTGTAAGCCATAGAACAAGCATAGAATGGATTGTGGAAGTAAGCCATAGGACCCAAACATGAAAGAATGGACTGTAGGATGAAATTCTCAACCCAAACCACAGGGGTCGCACCTAGGGTCGATGGAACATCCGACCCTAGCATCGACCCCCAGCATTCGGGAAGCCGAGGAAAGGGGTGGTTACACCCAGGGTCGATGGAACATCCGACCCTGGCATCTACCCTGCACCTGGGGGTCACAGAAAAGTGCTACCTGTCTTGCTACCCGTCCTGCTACCCCTACTTAACAGCAAGCCTAGAATTGTCAGAATGAATTCTAACTAAAATCCATTGACTTGTTAGTTTTCCTATTGATATAAAAGTGATTCTTAAAGCTTGAAAGATGAGTTACAATCAAGCAAAGGTGAGGGAACAAGACCTAAACTAATTGGTTAATAATAAACTATTTTTATTTCTTGAGTCCAATGCCATGATTGATTCTATGCGTGTATGCTTGTCATGTGCATTTAACATGTCATCCAATATTTCTATTATTACTGTTCATGCATATTTAAATTTATTGTTT